>HG716015.1:0-30373 GCA_000499725.1 Eimeria brunetti
GGGCACTCTTTACTTCGGTACACTTTCCAATGACGCAACCGATTTCGGTGCTGTTGGACCCGAGGAGGTAAGCTAGACTGTCACCTGCTCCGTTTTCCCATATCGTTGTCCACTTTCCGTCGGCATCAGGGTATCCTGTATCCCTTAGGAAAGGTTAGAAATCAGCACAACATAGCACAGAAGTAATTTTAGGGAGTTACGTGTAGAGGAAATTACGAGGCTGGATATTTCGGCACGGAACTGTGAGTAGGTGTAGCTGTGTCTAGTTGTACGTTGGGTGACATTTCTGTGCATCGGATATGCTTATAAAACACAGGGTTTTCGTCTGTATTGAAGACGAATACGGCATTTCCATACCCGAAGGCATTCAACCCTGCAGTAAGGGCTTGCTGCAACAATTCAGGGTAGTTAGGAGTGATGTCGGTGGTGTAGTCGAACGTGTGATGAAACATGTTTTTCTGTGCGAAAAAATGTGGACCAAACGACAAGCTCTATCGCTTATGTTCATATCGCAGACAGTCATTTGAATGGCTGCCCAACTTTTGTCTGGCTAATGGGCGCTCGTGCATAGGGCTGTAGCTTTTGCTGCCACAACACAAGCGCCGGCAGTGAAAGCAAGCATTTTTGCGTTTGTAGTCGCTGTTCTCACGAGTTCAGAACCTTCTATCAATTGCGCGCATGTCTGCTCCGTGGCTGTATTTTCCGTTGCTACCAGTCCATTCACGGTTCCAACGAGCTCTTCGCTCTCCGCAACTTCGCTAATACGAACGGGAAGTTTTCCGTTTCGGGCCAAGTTGGCCGCGAAATACGCATCTGCAACAGACAAAGGCAAACAAAAAGCTTACGATGAGTTAATGTGCATTGAGGGAGCTTGCAGTCCCCTGCAGCTGAGTGGTTGATGACTTTGTAGGAAACCAGATGGAAAGAAAGGCACGAATGGGAAATTCTAAAGATGTTATGAGTTTACCTTTGTTTACTTCAACTGCCTCAAATTTATAGCTTTTAGAGCTCGCTGCCGCAGGTTGCAACGCACAGAGTGCGCCTAGGCAAACTGCTGCTCCCGCCTTGTAGAAGGAAGGCATTGCGGCAGGAGCGAAAAACAAATTTGAGTGTATTTTTCTATGAAAAAAAACAAAGAAAAGTAAGTAGATATATCTGCATCTGGGAGTGTAGGGGGGAAGATACGAGGGTCTGAGTTCGTCGGCTGGTCCTTGCGTCTAGATCTCCGGATGGCTACGGTCTGCCACTAGCCCTCCAGGAAAGACTAAGCGTGCGAGACCCGCCTTCCGACCATGTAGAAACAATTAGTTACAAATCCTCAACAGGTCCGACCCGGGTAAACAGGAAGGAACGGCAATGAATGAACTGCCACTCTTTGTAGTTTTACCAGGCTAACAGCGGGCCAGATCGTCCCTGGCTTCTTGAGAACGGTAGTACCGGTGGTGTCCCATTTTACATGTCGCACACGCTTCTACGATTTTGACCCTTGATTTTATCAAAAATATATCATACCTCAAGTGCCGCACAATAATCGATAACTTCAGCGCTCCATCCTTCCTATTCACCGGTGGCTTAGCTACGTCATTTAGGTAAGACAACCGGCGATGACTCCGTTTTGCGTGGCACTACATTGAATGTCCTGAATAGCGACTCCGTCGCTTACTCCGCCGAAGAAGACAGCGTGTGCTCCCCTAAAAGTACAAAACTCCCAGACGAAACCGTATATGCAAACAAAACTTGGAGCTAAAATCCATGGGTATTAACCCGAGAGACAAGTTAAAAGGACCCGATATGAACCCGTACTTTGTTGCTGTATCCGTTCATGGAGACTACCTCCCCTTTTTAAAAACCCGCTGGGTTTGCGACAGAAGTCGAGTGTCCGGGGCGTGACACCAGCCTCCCAAATCAGGGTATTGTACAAGTAATACGCACCTTCAATGATAATTACAAAGGAACTCAAGTGTTTGTCCGACATGCCCACCGCTTTTACACAGCAGCGGGTTCGCAGCAGGAACCCTTTGTCGTCGTTTGTTCTATTGCCCCAGGGTAGGCGTCATTGTGATGTAACCACAAGGGGGTCCGAAAACTTCAACTTTTTGAATATGGATTAAAAAGGATGACGGGAAACGAGTAGCTGAACAGCCGCTAGAAGGTGCATGGCCCAAGCAACCGAATACGGGCGAATAAGCTACAGAAACTAGGGCAAAAAAATGAAAGAATTAAAACTAGCGAGTGACAGAATAAATTGAGAAAATGAGAGAGTCGACGATGCCAAAAGACGGAATAAATAATACTGAATGAGAGAATAAGTGATAAAAAAAGCGCTAATGAACACTAGCAAAAATATGGGCAGGGAACCGAAAAGCTTTGTAGCGCTGGACGGGTGCGGTAGCTACCTTCTGAAGTCGACTTAATGTGGCAGAAATGCACTGCAACAGCCGCAACGCTCCGATTTGTAAGAACCGAATAGTGACGGGGACATCGGCAGAAAGCCAAAGACAAAACGGCGGCCCAACACCAGCGCGAGAACAAAAAGGACGACAAAACAGAGCAGTCAAACTTAGCAGGGAGATAACAGAAATCCTTTAATACAAACAAATAGAGGTGAAGTAAACACTACAGAGATGCAAACGAACAAACGCCCCATGTTCAGAAAGTCGAACCCCTCAGGACTCTGTTGTTCTTAGGCAGCGGCTGATAGTCAAATTTCTAGAGAATAAATATGCAACAGCACGCGCATGTATATTGCATATGAACGTACACATATAAGTATGTGAGGCGGTTCAAGGACCCTCATGCGGATATATATTACCCTTCTTCTCTCTATGAAATAGAAATCCACTAGTTTACGTATCTCCGTTAACGGCTGCTGCAGTATTTGTTGCTGTTAGCATTGAGTGTACTCTGTACTACCCTGGCAGCAAACAGCTCTTCTCTTTTTCTAGATGTGTTTGGCCAATAAGCAGCGAAACACAAATTTAAAGCGGTACTAGCAGCGGAATAAAAGCAGCCAAGCAGTTGCTTTTGTGAGCCTCAACTCATCACCGTTCATGGGCAGCAAAGCTTTCACTGGCGTTTTCTTGGTCCATATGTTGCATGGCCTATGATTTATTCCATATAAAAAGGTCTCTTCAGACTGTATGCGTGTCTTCTATTAATTTTGTTTGTTCATATGGTTTCGTCTATTTGCCTGAATTTCCGGCACGACATCCTACTATAGATATAAGGGGCGAAGTACCTGCACGGTGGCCCCCTTACTACTAGCAACCTCGTATATTTCGAAACTTATAATGGACGTCTGCCACAGATTACAGACGTAATGGACGTCTGCCACAGATTACACAGTCTCTGTAGATTGAAGGAAGAGCCGCGCGCATCCTATGAGGTGCAATGAACTCAAGGTGTAACCTACAAACACCGAAGCTGCGTATCGTTTACACGCTGCGCTGGGGACTTTCATTCGTAACAGCAGTCAAAGGAAAGCTTTTCACGTAAAAACTCAAGCTTGACAGCCTGAATCCAAGAACTGCCGCTTGGTCGAGTGGTGTGCAGGCTGCTCGACTTGGGGGCTATGTTTCCAGCTGGCTAGGTGGCTAGCTACCCAACTAGCGGGTAGTTGGCTTTCTACGCAGACACAGCGGTCAGCACGGCAACAAAGCCGCCAATCAAGATTGCAGGGATGGCAGCTGGACCAACGCTGTCATTAGGAGCCTTGAGGTCACCTTCTGTCATATCTTGTAATAAAGCCGTTCGAGCAATAAGTCTGCCGTAGTACTCCTCACTGCAAGAAAGACGCAGAGATACGCACATGAAAAGACACACTTCCAGTAGTGACTGGCTGGTGTTTGTGTACCAATGCTTCCTTGAGCCCCTAGCGGACGTAATGCTTCAAAACCCAAAACTCACCTAAACGGCGCCTCGTCCGCTTTTGCTGCAAGAGCTGGTTCGCAGAAAAGCGCAGCGTTTCCCGTTGAAGCTCCATCACCTGATTGGCTTCTGCCTTCACGCAAATGGGTGCTCATCCTCCCACCATCAACACCAACACTGCCGCCAGTGTCCACTCTGGTACACCTTCCAATGACGCAGGCGATTACCGTGCTGTTAGATCCGAGGAGGTGTGCCAGACTGGCACCTTCCTGAGTCGCCCGAATTTCGATCCACACTTTCCCCGTCTTGGCTTTTTTTTTAATCTCTAAAAACGGCACAAAGTCAGCACAACACAACCCAAATGTTGCTGCGGACATGTGGCTGGGGAGAAGGCGGTGACGCTGGATTGGTAGACAGGTGTCTCATCAAGTTTGCATTACGGATAATCCCTGCTGCTCCTTCCTGTACAAATAAAAACCGAGAGGGCGGCACTAGTTTACTTGAAGACTTTTAATCCCTTATCAAGTGCGTCTTGCAGCAGTTTCCGGTAGTCAGGAGCGGCTTCGTTGTCGAAAAAGTGCTGAAACATCGTCTTCTGCACACCAAAAAGTTCAATGAACTGCAAAACAGCCTCCGTTTGTGTGGTATGCCTCAACAGTTTGGATGTCTGTGGAGCTCAGAGTCGTTGCTGTTGGCGCCGCAGCGACACGAGGGGAAAGCGAAAGCAAAAATTGCTGCCTCTTGCCGTTTGTATTCTAACAGAATTTGATGTAAACGGTGTGCGCGTATTCCCAGTGATTTCGCCGTCGGCTTCTTCTTCTATTTTTTGCTTCAAGGCAGTGAAAAGGTCTTCATCCCCTGCAACTTCCTTGATGTGAACTGGGAGCTTCCCATTACGGTCCAGGTTGATCGCCACGTAAGCATCGGAAACCAGCAAATGCAAAGAGGGATTTTGCACAATCAATGAGGAACAAATTAGCACGAAGTTGCTCGCGGACCGCTGCAGCTGGGTAATTATGCTGAGTAGTTGACCAGTTGACTGGGCAATAGATTTACCTTTGATAGCTTCTTCTGCTGTGAATTTATATGTTGTACTCTGCGTTGCCGCTGTTTCGAGCCCGCACAGTGCAGCGAGGCAAATTGCTGCTGCCGTTCTGTAGAGGGATGCCATTGCGAAGGAAGGCGAGGGAGAAAATACGAGAGAAATATTTACTTTTTTAAACTCCAAAATTCATTTACATAGTGCGTACGTGGAAGAAGGGGGGGAAGTCTCAGTGCTTTGGCTGGTCAACGAGTCCCCGCGAGGCAACCTCGCAGGTAATGCCACAGGACGTGGCAGCCTGTGCTTCCGCTTCCGTGCCAGATATTCAAGCAGAAACAAAGATGCAAAAGAACTTTGAAACTAAATTTAATTAATTAAAACAGCAGATAAGGCTGGGAATACTTTGCTACAGGGGAGTTGTGTACGTATTCTCCTTTACCCCGCAAGAGACCGCTGAGCGTGCAACGGAAACCGGGGATCCTGTGCACGGCACCAACCCCCGGAGAGGAAATCACTAAAGTAGCAGATAATTTAGTGGTACATACGAAAAAAGACTTAAATTAACTCTTTTTGCACCGACCTTAGGTTCGGTTCAATTGGGTGTATTCAAAGAGTTATACGACTGGCAGGTTGTGCTGGACCATGAATCCCACCCTATATCCCACGCTTGAATGGGCATGGTGTCACCTGCATGGATTAATGCATTTTGAATAGATCGCTAAAAGGCTGATGCTGGAGTATTATGGTAGCACTGCTGCAAACAGGTGGTACAAACTGTTGCGTGCATCTCATAGGAAGATGGCACGTGCTCTATTTGTTGTTCGCTACTTCCAAGCTGTGAAAATTAAACCGCCAGCTCTTCCTAGGCACCTCGGGTTTTTTACAGCGAATCTACTCTCAGCTGATGATGTCCTTCTGCAGTGTTGCATATTCCTTCGCCTTTTTCTATCTCATGCGCTTGTCTGCAAGCTATTTGCGTATGCAATAAGCACAGACATAACCACAGAAGGTGGCAAACGGACCAAGTGGTGTTTAACGCTTGGCCAAACGATAAAGACAGGCACAAAACGAATTTATCGGCCAGCTTAGCTTGCCTAATATCTAAAGACTTTTTGTCTGTGTACTTGTTGGTGACGGCCCGCCGCTACGCCCTACTGCCTCACACCAGGCCGACTCGCAGTTTTTGTGGGGTTCGTTTCTCGCAACTGATCCGAAGGATCATGCGGTGCTACCCACTGTAGCGCGAGTCCTTTATCTTGTCCGAAAATCATCCTGAGCTTTAACAGAGCCAAAGTACAGAATAAAGGAGTTCGCGAAAAATTGGCGGTTTCCGCTCCAGCTTTTTGCCTTTCCGAGCACAGCCATCCAAGCCCGTATGGCTGATGCGGAGAGCATGTGGCTGGTTTCAACTATAACAGCTCATACGCGAGGCGAAAAAGTGCCCAATTATATGCCCCACCTAAAACAACGTGAACATGCACATGCAAGTACATGCATCCCTGCTAAAACAACACATGTATGCTCCTCTTCCTGATAAACATGTGTCTATTACAGAGTGGGAATATTTTCTAACTGAACCAGCATGTATATACAATATGCGTACAACTGTATATGTTGCCATTAGGACAGCATGCATAGGATTACGACTACTGTACTTCGGCGACACCAATGATTTCACACAACCCTTAGCCCCCAAAACAATACTGCCGTAAGAGGGCGAAGGCGAGGTTCTCCATTGTGGAAGTCTAGTTTTTTATAAGGTGATTCAATTGCCTCTTCATGAATCAGAATGAACAGCATGAAACTATCTGTGTGTATTTGCCTGTGTTTGCTCTATTTCTACAGACGGGGGGTCGCCTACAGGTAGCAGGAACCCTCAGTCATCTTCTGTTCCTTTTGCAACAACAGGTGGAGCAACTACCCGGCCGTTCTGAGTAGGCAACCACTGATAGGAGAGCAGCACCCGCTAAGCAGCACCTAGAAAGTACAGGTTTCATGAAACTCAATATGGGTGGAATATGGTACGAGCGAGTATCTATCTGACTAAGACTCAGAAGGTAGAATGGAAAATAGGAAAATTAATGTTGGCGAACGAGGGATAAATGTGAAACTTTGTAGGCTGCAGGAGAAAGTTGCACAACACCTTTTCAAAGTTGCCATCTTGGGACAGATCGGGGAGCTACAACTGCAAAGTTCGCGTTCACAACAACGGCGAAAAGACTCATGACGCACCTCGGTAGGTTGTTGAGGGTGTAAAGGAGAGAAAGAGAGACATAAAGGAAGCAGAGGCAGCAGTGAAGGAACAAAAGAAAGAACGCAACTGAGACGAACCACAGAAGCAAGTAGAGCTCTCAAGGGACATGATCGAGAACGTTTAACACGAAAAACCTTCGGACGAAATGACGAGGAGAGAAATTTAGAGGAAACAAAGCAAGCTAGCGCACGAGTCGATGTTATGGTTGCAGGACTCCTGCTCTCCTGCGGCCGTTGTTATTAAGTTCTATTAGAGCAGGATACGCAGCAACATACAGATATATGAAGGTGGAAGAACGGCCAAGCGGCCTTTCACCCCATCGAACATCAACTTGTTTGCCTGTATATGCTTGCTTGGATGCTGCTGCTTCGCAGTTACCTTAGGAGCCACTGCATTGACTGCTTACCTTTTCCATTCTGGCTAATTACTTGGACATATTTACTCTCCTTCCCTAATTACAATTAACTGAGGATCAGAAAATGAATACTTTAACGTGGCACTAATAAGAAACAACATAACGGCATGTAGCTGTCTTCGTAACCCGTAACGCAGCACCTCTGAGGTTCAACAGGAAGAGTTTCACTGCCGTCTTCTGTTTCCTATGTTGTGCCCCCCTGAGTTGCATAGATATTAATTGTCTCTTGAAGTTAAACTCATAGTGTTAATAAAGACTTTCTTCGTTTGTTGAGTTTATTATTTTTGCGTTGGTCAAATCGTTTGTTTGGCACTCCATCACAAATGCGTATCCTGCGCTCGAGAGGTGGTGTCGCTGCATAGAGCTCGCTCCTAGCGGAATGGCATATCTCGGAATACGGTCAAGGTTCATGGTGGAATGAAAGACTAACATTGTCGCTGTAAGTTGAAGAAAGCACCGCAACCACCATCTGAGATGGAACAACATCGGAATAGAACATCTAAACTCTGATGTTGCTGCGGTGTGCCTCCACGCTGCGTCGGGTCTGGTGCCTTGAACAGCATTCAAGGTTGAGCCGTCCACGCAGCAAGTGAAGCTGCAGAGCCTGAGGCCAGTAACGGCTGCACGCCCCATTGCTGTGTAGACTGGATGACGAAGAAGTTGCATGGCTAGCTGGATAGTTAGATAGCTATCTGGCCATATAGCCATATAGTGGAAAATTGCCTAAGCAGAGCCAGCTGCCAACATTGCAACCAAACCAGCAATTAGAATGGTAGGGACAGCAGTTGCAGCAGCGGCGTCCTCAGCAGGAGCTTTCAGGTCGTCTGCTGTCATTTCTTCTAATTTAGCTGTTCGTGCAATAAGCCCGTTGAAATACTCCTCACTGCAAGAATGGAATGACAGACATGCAGACAGGAACGCAGTTTAAGAACAAACAAGTCTTAATTTGTGGTGGGTATTCCAAATGGTCCTGCTTGAAGTTGTACTCCGCAGCCCGTAACTTACTCAAAGGGGGCGCTGTCCTTCGCCGCTGCAGGGCTTAGTTCACAGAAGAGCACGGCTTTGTTTTTTGCTTTCGAACCTGTCCCCGGTGAAGCTCCGTCTCTGGCCGCTCGGAATAGTTTCCGGTCACCATCACCAGCGTCTGCCTCAGTACATTTTCCAATGACGCAGCCGATTTTTGTGCTGGTCGACCCCAGAAAATATGCCAGACTCGCACCCTCTTCGTCTTTCCATATTTCTCCCCAGTTGTCCGCAGGATATTCATTGCTTTTAAAGAAATACAAACAGTTACAAAAACACAGCGCATGCGCAATAGTGAAAAGTTTAGTTGGTAGAATACGTTGAGGCTGGCTTGAAAGATAGATAGGTGCTGTTAGCTGCATGCTAAGTGCCATCGCCGTAGCGTATCTCTGCGCAAATAAGAAATGTGGAAGCTGTATGCTGTGAATATTTAAGCGGAACACCCTTACCCGAAGACGGCTAATCCCGCACCAAGAGCATCCTGTAGCAGTTGACTGTAGCTTGGAGGGGTATCATTCTCGTACTCGAATGCGTGATGGAACATCGTCTTCTGTGCATTCAAAATAGGAGACCAACCACATTACAGCCAGCTTTCAGCCAGCCAGTTGAACTGCTGCGTAATTTTTGTAGAGCTGCTGATGCCACAGCATGGGTACCAGGCCAAAATATCATATACTGTAAATCCTGCACTTACGAAGTTGGACTCTTTTACCAAGGTCTCGCAGGCTCCCTCCGCAGCGGTTGCTTCTCGCGCTTGTACTTCTTGTGTCAAGGAGTCGACAAGTTGTTGGTCCCTTGTCACCTCACTGATGTGCGTTGGGAGTTTTCCGTTGCGAACGAAATTGGCGTATATGTAATCAGCTATAACAAGGAAATACAAATAAGGCATCAGGAGTTGACAACTACACTCAATAAATGTGCGATGAAGTGGTTTGCGGTGTGTCGCAGGGCTATAATTCACGGGTTGGAAGCAAAGAAGGCGGCGGAAAATGGAGATAACACAAAAGGTTAAAGGGGAAAATCCACTTACCTTCCTCTACTTCTTCTACTGTAAATGTGCATTTTTTGTTGAGCGCCGCCTCTGATTCAAGCCCACAGAATGCGAGCAAGCAAACTGCTGCTGTGGTCCTGTAGAAGGAATTCATCGCCACAAAACGAGGGATAAACTCGAGTTTTTCTGCCTAAAAAAGCGAGAGAAAATATGTGCATTCAAATAAAGAACGCAAGAATACAGACGAACTAGTTAGTTCTTAAGGCTGGCCTTGAGCCCGCTTACAAGCGGTGGCGCCGGTCACCCAACACGAGGGGATATGCTACTCCACCTTAACAACGAACTTCTTCAAGTAGACCAAAAGCGCTAAAAAAAGTTGGCTTTAAGTACTACTAGTATAAAATGAATATTTAAAAAAAATATTTCGGCATTAACTGCATGTACGCTGTGTTTTCATCTCTGGTCATCAACGCGCCGTCAATCGTAGAGACCGCTGCGGATGCAAGGGAGGCGATGTGCCCAAAGAGAGACCCACGTACTTGAAATAAACAAGCATCTGGAATAAAAAAAGAACCGTAAAGAAAGCAATCAACAAGTTGCCTTCACCAATGCGTTTTGGCGCCTAGGGACACTGCCAGGAGGCAGTCCGCCAGAAATCGTGAGCGCTACTAGATCCCACTTTTTGACGGGGGTCTTTAATCCTAGACGAAGAACGTCATGAGCTGCAATAGAGTTAAATACTTACAACAATAGCTGCAAAAAAACCTGACCTCCCTTTTAGATTCCAGGTTGCATGGGTACATATGCCAAGGGGACAAGGACTGTTTCGAGGGGTGGCTGTTGGATGGCCCGGGTGAAGCTGTTGCGCTTATCTCTAGGTGCGCGCCAGTTGTCTGTGGAGGGCAGCATGAGCGTTTACCAACTGTTTACGGGATTCCTATCCTCAGAAAAGGGGGTTTCGCTGCGCTTGCTAAAGCCCACTTGATGCAGCAAGTTATGTTGCAGCTCATTCCAAGCTGCCTCCTCTCCCAGCCAGCCCTACACAGTTGGGACACCGTGTAACGAGTTCCTGAAGACTGAACAGCGTGTGGTATGGCTTGTATGAACTCTTATCGTGACTGTTTCAGTCCTCAGTAGTTAACCTAGACGCAAGTCAAAATGTACACATGAAAGAAAACCCTCCGAAAAAACCTTGGACTGCATTGGTGTGGAGACGAATGTAAGTTTTAGCCTGCTCTTCGCCACTGCACGAGGTGCAGGCACAGCGAAATTTGCTCTGTCCAAGAATACGGAGCAGATAATGCTGATGCTGACGCCAATGCTGATGATATCCAAGGATAAAAACCGGTGCGCATACAAATAAAAAGATTAGCCTCTTGGGCCTTTCGTGCCTCCAGGGCACGGGAAACAGTCTACAAAATACCCTAGCGTGCGAACTACCTAATTTAACGTGCTAATATGCGAGGTAGGCAACTAAAAAGATTAATATATCCTCCAGATAGTTAAGTACCTTAGTGCATCAGTCCTGTAATTAAATGTGTTCGTCTTTCAGTTTGGTAATCGAATTGAGACCCGAAGCAGCTGGAATTCTGCACCACTACCGCGAGCCGACGCACCCTCAGCTGCCTCAGCTCAACACCGGGATGTTTACTGTAGCGCAGTTGTAGTGCTGAGGCGGCTGCATGCGCATGTTTTTGTGGGTATATATATGCAAGTATGTGTGTATCCATTTAATATGCATTCACGCATCTTATAAATGCGCGCGTATGGAACTTTATGTCAGGTGGGCCTCTAAGCATGCGTGCCTTTTAATATATGGAGCCATGATCTGCTGTTCTGCTTGATATTATATAAAATATGCAGTCTACAACATGCGTGGTGCATCAGCATACCTCCGTAGGCTGAAGAAGGTACCGCAAGCATCCTATGATGTACAATGTCCTCATGGTATGAATTAGAAACTGTTGCGTCTTTCCGTGTGGGTTTCACGCTGCGTAGGTTCTGTCGTTCGTAACTGCAGCCAAAGGTCAGCTGCTTACGTAGCAAGTCAAGCTTAACAGCCTGAAGGCAAGAACTGCTGCTTGGTGGAGTGGTGTGCAGACTGGATAACCAGTGAGCGGGGTGGTTAGCTGGCTAGCTGGCTAGTTAGCAAGCCAGCGCTTATATTTTTGCCTATAGAAACGGAGCTGTCAGCATGGCCACAAAGCCTGCAATCAAAACTGCAGGGAGGGCCACTGGAGCAATGCCGTCATTAGAAGGAGCCTTGAGGTCGTCTTCTGTCATATGTTTTAATAAATCTGTTCGCGCAATAAGTCCGTCGTAGTATTCCTCGCTGCAAGGAAGAGAAAGTGAATCAAAAGACACATTTCCAGTAGTGACTGGTATTTGTGTACAAATCCTTCCTCGGGTTCCTGTCTGAAGTAATTCTTCGGAACCGAAAACTCACCTAAACGGCGCCTCGTCCGCCTTGGCTGCAGGACTTAGTTCGCAGAAAAGCGCTGCTTTTTCAGTTGAAGCGTCGCCACCTGGTTGGCTTCTACCTTCGCGCAAATGGGTGCTCATCCGCCCACCACCACCACCGCCGTCAGACTCTACTGTGGTACACTTTCCAATGACGCACGCGATTGCTGTACTGTTAGATCCGAGGAGGTGCGCCAAACTGGCACCTGCATGAGTCGCCCAAATTTCTTTCCACGCGTTTCCGGTATTGGCTCCTTTTTTCTCCCTAGAGGATGACAAGCAGGCAGAATAGCACGACGCAAGTGTTGTTGTGAGAGTGTGGCTGGAGAGGAAGCGCTGACGCTGGATTGGTAGACACGTATCTCATTATGCTTGCAGTAGGCACCATCCCTGTCTCTTGGTATGCAAAGAAAAAACAAGAATGCGACATTCGTTTACTTGAAGACTTCCAGTCCCTCGTCAAGAGCGTCTTGTAGCAGTTGCCGGTAGTCAGGAGCTGTCTGACTGTCGAAAATGTGATAGAACATCGTCTTCTGCACGCCATATGATTCAGAGAACTGCAATGCAGCTTTCTTCTGTTTGATGTGTCTCAACTGTTTGAATGCCTATCCATTCTTCCTTGAGCTCTACAGTGGACTTTAGTGTCGTTGTTGCTGGCGATGCCGCAGCACAAGCAGCAGGAAAAAGGCTTAACTGCAGCCTCCTGTAGTTTTGTCCTTACAAGCTTTGGTATTTCCAATGGTTTGCACGTATTCTCGGCGACATCTTCGTCAGTTTCTATTTTTGCTTTCAAGGAAGTGGCAAGGCCTGCGTCCCTTGCGACCCCCTCGATATGAACTGGGAGCTTCCCATTACGGACCAAGTTGACGGCCACGTATGCCTCTGAAACCAGCAAATGCAAACAACGACAATGGTGTACGATAATATGATTCTTGCAGAATCAATGAGGAACCAATTCGCATGGGGTTGCTTGCGGTCCACCGCAGTTTGGCAATTAAGCTGAGTAGTTGGCCAATTGCCTCGACAATAGGCTTACCATCAGTTACTTCTTCTGCTGTGAATTTATAAGTTGTGCTCTGCAACGCCTCTGATTTAAGCCCGCAAAGTGCGGCGAGGCAAATTGCTCCTGCCGCCCTGTAGAGGGGCGCCATTGCTACGGAAGGCGAGAGAGAAAATATGAGAGAGGAATCTTTCTTTTTCTAAACCCAAAAGTTTATTTATGTAGTGGGTGAATGGAAGAAGGGGGAGAAGTCTGACTTCTTTGGCTTGTCCCCGAGTCTCCTGCAAGGAAATTGCGCCGGTCACGCAACGGGAGGCGGCAGCCTGCGCTTCCCCTGATGTGTCAGACATTCAAGCAAGAACAGAAATGCAACCAAACTATGAAATTAAATACAATTAATATAAACTTAAGGGACGGATGGGAATACCTTGATACGGGAGTGTTGTGTATGTAGGCTCCTTCATCCCGCCAGAGACCACTGAGCGTGCAACAGAATCGCAGGGATCTATGCAAGGCACAAACCTCCAAAAAAAAAACAAACAGCAGACGTAACACAGGTAACTCAAGAAGCGTGTGGGAAAAACGACTTAAATTAACTCGTTTTGCGCAGACACCTGCCCCGGTGCAATGGAGGTAATTCAAGGAAAATGTCAAGATACGACTTGTTTTGATGCATTTTACTGGCAGAGGAAGGAACGACTAACCGGCTGTTTGCATGGAAGATTAATGCCCCTGTACATTCCATACCTGAATAAGCATGGTTTAACATACATGGGTTGGTGTGTTTTGAACAGATGGCTATAGTGCTGGTGCTGGACACTAATGGGAATACCCGTGCTGTAAACGTGTGCTGCAACTTGGCGGGTGCATCTCATATGAATATGGCACGTGCTGTGTTTGTCGTTCACCGCTCTTTCAAGCAGTGAAAATTTAACCGCTAACTCTACTCAAACGCCTGGGCCTTTATTTTGCGAACTTCCCTTCAGTTGATGATGTCCTTCAGCAGCACTGAATATTCCTTCGTCTTTTTCCATCTCATGTGCTTGTCTGCAACATATTTACGCACGAAATAGGCATAACCATGACCACACCAAACGACAGACAAACAAT
This sequence comes from Eimeria brunetti, assembly GCA_000499725.1. Classification (NCBI taxonomy): domain Eukaryota; phylum Apicomplexa; class Conoidasida; order Eucoccidiorida; family Eimeriidae; genus Eimeria; species Eimeria brunetti. The sequence goes on from HG716015.1 coordinate 14,163, forward strand.
CTGGCGTTCAACTCTTGGCTAAATGATTAAGGTAGGCAGAGACCGAATTCCGCCGCCAGCTTAGCTTGCCTAATATCTACAGAAGTTTTGTCGATGGACGTGTTGTGTGGGAGCGTCGTTATTTTTTATTGTCATGCGCCAGGCCGGCTCGCTGTTTTGGTGCGACTCGTTTCTCGCAACTGAACCGAAGAACCATGCGGTGCTACCCAGTGTAACGTGTCCTCGATCATATCCGAAGGCCATCCTGGGCTGTAACAGAGCCAACATACAGAATAAAGGAGCTCCCGAAACGTTTCTAGCTTTTGCTTCAGTCCTCGGCCTTTCTGGGCATGAAAATCATGGCGCTTGCGTTTGATACCGAGAGAAGCCGGCCTGCGATGCGCTACAACGCACTGTGTTGCAACTAATGCTGCAAGGTAGCTCTACCTGCAAGTGTCACCGACAGCCTTTTCCGCATGCAGTAACACCGTAAATAATTACTGGGCAGTTGTTTAGCACCCAACACCCAGCACCCAACACCCAGCACCCAACACCCAGCCTGCCGTCCAGCCGAGGCACCCAGACCAACTTCACACACACCATGCTGCGAACACCAAAAGCAGGCGCTTTTCTGATGAGCAGATCAAGCTGCGCGCAGCCCCAAGTAGAAGCATCATCAATGAAATTATACGAGATAGCGCTAGAACTCAGTACAGGTGAATTTACTCAAATACTTTCCCCCCCATTGGGTGGCAATTGTGGCGACTGACGGGAAAGGCTGCAACATTAGCAGATGCCCACCTTGAGTTACAATCGACTCAAAATATCTGGGACAGGATGAGTCTGAGAAGAAGCAGCTGGTGGATTCCTCCAAAGGATACAGACATGCTGGTGGAGACAGCGACATAAGGGCCTAATAAGCCGGATGCGAAGCGGGGATGAGCCACAAGAAACAGATTCTGTCATGAGAGCTACAGCACTTTCTTGCCACACCTCGTTCTACACGCCAACAAACCCACGAACAGCCGTACAGCCCAGCAAGCCTCCTTTCGATGCATGCACTGACACAGAAGCCAATTGTTGTTAATGCGTACTCAGCCTACAGTAGTCCGCATGAACCCAAGTGGAAATATCCACATAAGGCGAACCACTTCGAAAAAGCGATGGAGCCAGGTGAGCGCCGATGAATGTGAACTTCAGGCCAATCTCTGCCGCTTCATGTGGTGCAGGTACAGCAGATAAGGCTCGCAGCCTTCCTCTTTCTTCCGTCCAAGAGTGCGGTGCTGATGAATATGCCGATGCTCATGCCAATCATGTTGCTGCCGATGATGATGCTAATGATGACACTGACTCAATCCCTTCTTCGAAAATCAAAACGAACAATATGAAGTTACGTGGTTGTGTTGGTGGGCGGTCGCCCTACTTCTTCAGCTTGGCGCTCCCTACTTGTAGCATGAGTGCTCAATCATCTAATGTTCTTTTTGCAGCAACAGGCACAGCATCTACCCGAACACTCCGTGTAGATCATGGCTGAGCTGAAGGGAGCAACAACTCAGCAGCATCTAGAAGGGGTAGTTTTCACGCAACTGAATATGGGTGGACTATGAGAGTAGGGAGTATCTATCTGACTGAGGCACATAAAGTAGAATAGTAAATGGCAAAATTAATGTTTGCGAATAAGCAATAGATCGGGAGTTTCATCAGCTACAGGAGAATGTTTTACCACAGTTTTTTAAAACTGCCGTATTGGGACAGAATTGCGAAGCCAGAATTTCACACATGGCAGTCACCATAATGGCACAAGGACAAGAGACAAATAGGTTTTTGTGGGCGTAAGGAGAAAAGTGGAGGCTTAAAGGGAGCAGAGGCTGCAGTGAAGGAGCAAAAGGAAGAACGCAGCACACGAAACAGACGAAACACAGAAGCAAGTAGAGCCTGACAGGGAGATGGTCGAAAACGCTTAACAGGAAAGCGTCCTGATGAATCAACGAAAAAGCAATTTATAAGAACAAAAAAAGCTAGTGCAGGCGTTGATTTAAATCTTTGATGTTTCCTGCTATGGCTGCAGTTGTTATTAAGTTCTTTTACGGCAAGATACACAGCAGCATACAGATATATGAAGCTTGAAGAACACCCAAGCGACGCATTTTGATTTTTCTGATCACAACACACTTATGCGTTTGCGTGTGCATGCTTGCATGGTTTTCTCAGCATCAGCTGCAGTGTCTGCTTGCCATTTGGATGCTGACTATTCCCTGCAAAATCCTTTGCCAGATTTATTCTCCTCCCCTGACTATACCGAGAAGCAGAAACAGGCGAATTTAAAGTGGCATGAACACCAAACGACAAAACGCCGAGCAGGTGTTTTTCTATGCCTTAGCTCAGCACCTTCCCCCCTCAACAGCATACGCACGGTTTTAGTGCCGTCTTCTGTTTCCTATGTTGCGGGGCCCCTGAGTTGGTCCCGGTGCATATCAATTCACTTTTAAAGCTAACTTAATTGTGTTAATAAAGACTGGCTTTGCTTGTTGATTCTATTCTTCTTGCACTAATCAAATCCTTTGTTTGACAATCCATTACAACTGAGTATCCCGCGCTCGGGAGGTGGTATCCCTGGATAGAGCTCGCCATCCTAGAGGAGTGGAATGCCTCGGAGTACGGTCAAGGTTCATGGAGGAATAAAAGACTGCGTTTATCGCTGTAAGTTGAAAAACACACCGCAATCACCACTTAAGGTGCAAAACCTCAGAGCAAAACATCTAGACTCTGATGTTGCTGCGGCGCGTCTCCACGCTGCGTGGCCTCTGGTGTCTTGAACAGCAGTCACGCTTGAGCTGCCCACGCAGCAAGTGACGTTCCACAGCCTGAGACCACGGAGAGCTGCTTGGCAAAGTGCTGTGCAGACTGGATGATGAAGAAGCCCGATGGTCAGCTGGACAGTCAGCTAACTAACTCGCTATATAGGGGAACATTGTCTAAGCAGAGGCGGCTGCTAACATGGCAGCCAAATCGGCAATGAGAACGGTGGGGCCGGCGGTTGTTGCAGCGCTCTCTTCAACAGGAGCTTTCAGGTCCTCTTCCGTCATTTCTGCTACTTTAGCTGTTCGTGCAATAAGTCCGTTAAAATATTCCTCGCTGCAAGAAAGGAGTAGCAGACAGCAAAACACAGCATAAAAACAAACACATGTTAGCTTGCTGATGTTGGCTTCTTGTGGATATCCCATATGCGCCTCCTTGAAGTTGTGCTCGGCAGCCTGGAACTTACTCAAATGGAATGCTGTCCTTCTCCACTGCAGGGCTTAGTTCACAGAAGAGCACAGCATTGTTTTTTGATGTTGAATCTGTCGCCGAGGAACTGTCACTGCTGGCTGCTCGAAATAGCTTTCGGCCAGTACCATCAACTGTGACTTCGATACATTTTCCAATAACGCAGCCGATTTCGGTGCTTGTCGACCCGAGTAGATATGCTAGGTTCGCACCTGCTCCCTCTGCCCAGATTTCTTTCCACTTATCGTTTGTATGAGGGTATTCGTTTCTTTGAAGGAAAGATAAACAGTTAGAACAACACAGTACATATGTAACAATGAGGAGTCTAGTTGATGGAAAACCTTGATACTGTTTCAAAGACACGTAGGTGCAGTCAAGTGCGTGTTAGTTCCCACTGCCGTCGCTTATGTCTACGGAGAAAAGAAATGTGGAACCTGCACGCTGTGAATATTCAGACGGAACGTTCTTACTTGAAGATTGCCAATCCCGCGTCAAGGGCATCCTGCAGCAATTGACTGTATTCAGGGGGATCATCGGTCTTGTACTCAAATGTGTGATGGAACACATCCCATCATCTTCTGTGCATTCAAAATATCAAAAAAACACGAGACCTAGCTTTCAGCCTGCCAGCTGAATTGCTGCGTAATTTTTGCAAGGCAGATGCTGCCACAGCACGAGTACTAGCCTAAATTATCATCTTTTTCTGTAGGTGTCCTTACAGTGTTGGACGCTTCTATTAAGTTCCCGCAGGCTCCCTCCCCAGCGGCTGTTTCTTTAGCTCCTACTGCTTCCTTCAAGGAGTCGACAAGTTGCTGGTCCCTTGTCAGCTCACTGATGTGTATTGGGAGTTTTCTATTACGGACCAAATTGGCGTATAGGTATTCATCTACAAGCAAATACAAAGGAGGGATCAGGAGCTGACGATTTATTCGCAATTAACCGGCTTTGAAGTGGTCTGCAGTTTGTCGCAAGGCTGCGATTCAGGTGTTGAAAGCAAAGACTTTGGGGGCAAGACAAAGCGCACACAAGAATTTACAGAGAGAAATGCACTCACCTTCCTTTATATCGTCTACTTGAATTTGCATTTTTTTACCTGCTCTGTTCCTGATTGGAGCCCACAGAATGCGATGAGGCAAACTGCTACTGCGGTCTTGTAGAAGGAAACCATTGCCGCAAAAAGGAAGAAAAACCAGCGAGTCGTCCTGCGTAGAGGAAGAAAAAGAAAGCAAATGCCTTCAAATAAAGAACGCAAGGAAAGTGACAGACTTGTCAGTTCTTAGGGCTGGCCTTGAGCCCGCTTACCAAGGGTGGCGCCGGTCACCATACAGTAGGCGGCGTGCTGCTTCACCACAACAACGAGTTCCCCCAAGAAAACCGAACATGCCAAGAAAAATTTTAATTCTATAATTTTGGTATTAAGTAAGTGCTAATTAAGACGTATTTTGTCATTTAATTCATGCATGTTTTGTTTTGATCTGTGGTCATTGGCGCGTCTGCTCCGTCGTGGGAGACCGCTGGAGATGCCAGGGAGGCGATGTTCCCAAAGAGAGACCCAAGTACATGAAATATACACGCAGCTGAAACTAAATAATATTTAGAAGACATTATCGGCAAATGGCATTGATCAACGAATTTTGACAGCTAGGGACACATCTGCCAAATTGGGGCGCGCCTGGAACATGACTGGAACTAAGGTCCCAGATAAGGGGGTCCCTGATCCCAGAGACCAGAGACCGCAATGAGCTGCAACAGATTTAAATAAGTACAACACTTGCTGCTAGATAGCACTTGGCCTTTTATTTGGATCCCAGGTTGCATGCTTACAGCTGCCCAGGGGAACACAACTGATACGAGAGGTGGCTGTCGCGTCGCCTATCTGACGCTAGTACGCGTATATCTAGTTGAGCGCAAGTTGTTTATGGAGGGCAACGTGAGTGTCTAACAACTGTATACAGGATCTTCGCATGCAGCAGAGGAGTTTGTTTCGTTGTATTCGCTGGTGAGGTTGCCTTCCAGCACGCCAACTGAAGCAAGGTATGATGGTGGGTTGCGGCTCATTTTGCCGAGTCCTCTTCACACTACCCCTGTCACGCCGTGGGCAGAGTGCTTGACTGCTGAGCTGGATGTGATATGGCCTATGGACGTTTTTTTCCCCAATTTTTTCAGTCCTCCGCAGTCAGCATGGACGCAGGTAGAAATAGGTAAATAAATCAATAAATAAATCACTCCGAAAACGCAGAACGCAAGCGCAGTTGTGCGGAGAAGCATGTGAATAACAGATTACCGTCTACCGCTGCATGTGGAGCGGGCACAGCAAGCAAGGCTCACACCCATCACCTTTCTCCCGTTGAACAGTGTGTTGCTGATGACGTTCTGATGTCAATGGATGCTCATGGTGCTCATAATACATATTCATGAGTGAAACCCGATGCAAACGGAAATAAAGAGATCAGTTCCTCCTGCTCTCCGTGTCTTGAGGGCACGTGAAACAGTGCCAAATATGTTACCGTAGGGATGAATTAGTTCAACGTGCTAGTAGACGGGTATGCATCCGAAAATGCTAATGCACCAGCAAGTTAATTGAGCATTTCAGTGCCTCCAGTACGTAATTGAACGAGTTAAGCTTTCGTTTAAGTACCCGAAACAACTGGAATTTTGCACTACTACGGGGAGCCAACGAACCTTCAGCTGCCTCAGCTCAACACAAGACTGCTTGGCGTAGAGCAGCTGCAGTGCTAATGGGGCTACCTATGCTTGCTTTTGTATCTATATATAGAGAGATATGCATATTATGCATGTGTATTGAACTGTACGCCAGGTGGGCCCCTACCCGTGCCCGCCCTTGGATATGTGAGGGCATGGTTTGGTTTTTATGAATGTGTACTAAATATTACATACACTTTGCAGTAGACAATATGCATGTATCCACGACAGTATCCCTGTAGGTTGAAGAAAGTAGCGCATGCAGCGGGTGAGGTGCAATGGCCTCATTGTATGAAATACAAACTCTGACGTCGTTGCGTATGGCCTACACGTTGCGTGGGGCCGGCCGCCAGTAAAATCAGTCAAACGTGAGATGTTCATGTACCAACCCAAGCAAGCTCCGCGGCCTGAAGGCAGGAACTGCTGCATGGTGGAGTGGTGTGCAAACTGGCTGACGGCTGAAGGGGCAGCTAGCTGGCTAGCTAGCAAGTCCCCCAGATGGAGCGTAGAGAGCTGTTTAGGCAGAGGCAGCCGCCAGCAAGGCAGCAAAGCCGGCAATCAAGACTGCAGGGATGGCCCCAGGGGCAACGCCGTCATTAGAAGGAGCCTTGAGATCGTCTTCCGTCATCTCTTTTAATGAAGCGGTTCGTGCAATAAGTCCGCCATAGTATTCCTCGCTGCAAGAAAGAGGAAATAAACGCATAGAGATGCAGATCAAAAGACACATTTCCAGTAGTGACGGGTATTTGTGTATAAATCTTTCCTTGGGTTCCTGTCGGAAGTATTTCTTCGGAACCCAAAACTCACCTAAACGGGGCCTTGTTCACCTTGGCTGCCGGACTTAGCTCGCAGAAAAGAGCAGCTTTCTCTGTTGACGTTCCTCCATCTGCTTGGCTTCTACCTTCGCGCAAGTGAGTAATCATCCTCCCACCACTACCACCACCAGCACCACCTGTGCCTGCAGATTCTATTTTAGAACACTTTCCGATAACGCAGGCGATTGTTGTGCTGTTAGATCCGAGGAGGTGCGCCAGACTGGCACCCGCGTCAGTCTCCCAAATTTGTTCCCACTCATTCCCGGGGTTGACGGTTTTTTTGTCTCTAAAGAACAACAAACGCCACAGCACAGCGGAACGCAAGTGTAGTTGTGAGGAGGTGGCTGGAGAAGAAACTGTGACGCTGGCTTCGGGGGTACTTATCTCATTAAGTTTGCGTCAGGCATCATCCCTGCCTCCCTTTCCTATACAAATGAAGGGCGAGGCTGCGGCATTAGTTTACTTGAAGACTGTCAGTCCCTCGTCAAGCGCGTTTTGCAGCAATTTCCGGTAGTCAGGAGTGGCCTGGTAGTCGAAAATGTGGTGGAATATTGTCTTCTGCGCACCAAAAGATTCAGTGAACTGAACAACAGCCTCCTTGTGTTTAGTGTGCCTTAACTGTTTGAATGCACCCACACTCTTTCTTGAGTTTTACAATGGAACATAGAGTCGTTGCGCCTGGCGCTGCAGCAGCAGCAGCACCAGGAAAAAGAATAGACTGCCGCATCTTGCAGGTGCTCTGCTTACGAGGTTTGATGTTATCAGTGACTTGCACGTATTCTCAGTGGCCTGTCCGTCGGTTTCTATTTTTTTCTTCAAGGCCTCAGCAAGGACTGCGTCTTTTGCAACTTCCTTGATGTGAACTGGGAGTTTCCCATTACGGACCAAGTTAACCGCCACGTAGGCCTCTAAAACCAGCAAATGCAAACCGGGACAAGGATCCAGGATAATTATACTGCAATCAATGGGGAACTAATTAGCGTGTAGTTTCCTGCGGACCGTTGCAGTAAGGTGCTTAAGTCGGGTGGTTGACCCATTATTTGGCGTATAGCTTTACCTTCATTTACTACTTCTGCTGTGAATTTATACTTTGGGGCATCTGTCGCCTCTGATTTGAGCCCGCAAAGTGCGATGAGGCAAATTGCGGCTGTCGCCTTGTACAGGGACGCCATTGCGACGCAAGGCTACAAAAAAAATATAGGGAATGAATTCTTTTTTTTTACCCCCCCAACTTTATATATATAGTGGGTGCGTGGAAGAATGCGGGGAAGACCGAGTTCCGCGGCTGGTCCGCGAGTCTCCTGACCGGCGACTGCGCATCTAACGCAACAGGAGGTGCCAGTCTGTGCTTCCCCCAACGTTCCAAAGGTTCAAACAAAGGCAGAAGTGCAAAAAAAAACGTTGAAATCAAAGGTAATTAATACAAACAGAAGCAAAGGACAGAAATACACCGCAAGGGTGTTGTGTATGTTGGTTCGTTCTTCTCGCCCGAGACCGCCCGGGTTGAGATGAGAGTCGAGGGTCAAATGCAATCTGTAAAATTCCGAAAGGAAGCAAATGGATGAAGCAACACAGATAATTCAAAGACAGGTGGAACCAAGCTGTGGAAACGCTGTATACTCTTCCCTCGTGTGCTTGTTTGCAACAGATTTGCGTATGCAACAGGCGTGGGTACAACCACACCAAGCAGCGGACACGAAAATGTGGTATTCAACACTCAGCGTGACTAGCCGATAAACACAGGCACAGACCGAATTCCGCAGCCAGCGTTAGCTTGACAAATATATACTGGCATTTTGTGGATTTGCTTTTCGTTGTGAGGGGACGTCGCTACTTTATACTGCCATTAACCAGGCCAACTCGCTGTTGTGGTGGGGTTCTTTTCTCGCAACTGGGCAGCAGGGCCGCGCGAAGCCACCCACTGTAACGCGAGTCCTTGATCTTCTACGAGGGTCCGCCTGAGCTGTAACACAGCCGAAGTGCAGAATAAAAGAGCCTTCAAAAAGTAGGTGGGTTTTCCTCCAGTCCTTGGTCTTTACGGACACACCAGTTCAATCAAGTCGGGCTGATGCGGAGAGCGGCCGCCCTGTGATGAGCTGGAACGCACTTGGTTGCAACTAATGCTGCAGCGCATCTCCACCTGCAAGCGCAAACGACCACCCTTGCTGAATGCAACAACACTTTAGGCAATTACTGAGCAGTTCCTTAGCGCCCGACCTCCAGCGTGCCTGCCAGTCGAAACACCCGGACCAACTTCAGACAGCCCATGCTACAAGCACCGAATGCAGACGCTTTTTTGACACTGTACACCAAGGTACTAAGTTCCCAAGTAGAGGAATTGATGAAATTAGACGACCTAGCGTTAAAACTCAGTACAATTGAGTCAACTCAAATGGGCGTTCTCATGTACGGTGACTGAAGCTTTCGCGAGAGACCTGAACCTTAGTAGTGGCCCATCTTGAGAAACAATGGCATAAAAAGCCTGCGATAGGATGGGTCTGAAAAGGCTACAGGCATCCTAACGGACACAGTGACACTGCTGTCCTCTTAAAAGCTTGCATTTCATCTTAGGGTACATCGCAGCTCATACGCAAGGAGGGCGAATTCACAAGTATATACTCTCACTAAAACAACATATATATTCACAAAAATTTACAGGCGCTGTTACTAAGCCAACATATATATGCACTACTTCCTGATAAGCATTACATAGATTATTGCATGTGTATATGTTCGCACTAAAGGAGCATATGTATGTATATATATATGCATATATATATGTTCCCAATATAAAAGCATGAATATAGTTAAATATATGTGTATTGCCCCGATTCCCAGCTTCGGCAAGGATTTCACCACCCTTAGTGCCCACAAAAATAATGCAATAAGAAAGCGAAAACGCGTTTGTCTATGGCTGACGTTTAGCTTGTTAGAATGCGATTGAATCGCTTCTTCAAAAGGCTGAGTGAAGAATATAAGGTTATTTGTCTCTATTTATAGTCGTGCCCCATACTTCTACAGCCTGGAAATACCTATATCTAGAAAGAATTCTCAGCTACATTCTATTCCTTTTGCAGCACTGGATGATGCAATAAATAAGAATTAGTAGCTGGGGTGAAGTCGTAACAAGGTAACAGTACTGGAAAGTGCTTTCCACTTATCTTAGCATGTGCTGCAGTGTTTGCCTGCCTCTTCGATTCTGACTATTCTCTGCAATTTCTTGGCCATATATTTTCTCTCCTTGCTTATAATTTACCGAACAGCAGAAAGGGGAGAATGTAAAGTGAACCTAACAACAATACAGAGAAATCCGAGCCGTTGTTTTTGTATGCATTAGCTCAGCACCCCTCATGCTCAACAGCATGCGAAGGGCTTCAAAGCCTCCTTCTGTTTCCTACGTCGTGTGGCCTTTTAGTTGCTTCATATAGATATTAATTGGTTCTCGACATGAGCCTAATTGTGTTAACATAAACTGTATTCGGTTTTTGACTCCATTATTGCACTAATCAAATTGTCTGTTTGACACTTCATTACAACTGAGTGTCCGCGCTGGACATGTTATCCCTGAATACAACTAGCCTTCCTAGCGGAGTGGCATACATAGGAGTGCTTTCAAATTTCACGACGGAACAGAAGACTGAGATAATCGCTGCAAGTTGGAGAAAACACCGCAACCACCATTTGAGGTGATGCAGCGCCAGAGTAAACAAGTCTAAACTCTGGTGTTGCTGCGGTGCTCCTCCACGCTGCGTCGGTTCTGGTGCCTTGAACAGCAGTCAAGGTTGAGCTGTCCACGCAGCAAGTGAAGCTTCACAGCCTGAGGGTAGTAACGACTGCATGCCACACTGCCGTGTAGACTGGATGACGAAGTGGCGAGATGGTTAGCTGGTTGGCCAGCTAGCTAACTCGCCATATGGCGGGAATTTGCCTAGGCAGAAGCAGCTGCCAACATGGCAACCAAACTAGCAATGAGAATGGTAGGGCCAGCAGTTGTAGCAGCGCTCTCTTCAACAGGAGCCTTCAGGTCGTCTGCTGTCATTTCTGCCAATTTAGCTGTTCGTCCAATTAGCCCGTTGAAATACTCCTCACTGCAAGAAGGGAATGACAGGCAAGCATACAGGAACGCAGTTTAAGAACAAACAAGCCAAAATTTGTGGTGGATATTCCATACGGTCATCCTTATTGGTGTGCTCCGCAACCCGAAACTTACTCAAAGGGGGCGCTGTTCTTCTCCGCCGCAGGTTTTAGTTCACAGAACAGCACAGCATTATTTTTTGACGTTGCACCTGCTCCCGTTGAATCCGTACCCCTGGATGCTCGAAATAATTTCCGGCCAGCACTATCAACTTCTTCTTCGGTACATTTTCCAATGACGCAGCCGATCTTGGTACTCGTTGACCCGAGTAGATATGCTAGACTGGAACCCGCTGCATTCGCCCATATTTCTGTCCACTTCGTATTGCTCGCAGGGTATTCATTGCTTTTAAAGAAATATAAACAGTCACCACAGCACAGTGCATACGCAATAATGAGAAGCTTACTTAATGGAAAGAGTTGAAGGTGGCATGAAAGATACATAGGAGCGCTTAACTATATGTGATATAGCCATCGTGATCGCTTAGGTCTAAGCAAAGGGGATATATGGAGTCTGTATGCTGTGAATATTTAGGCGGGGCGTTCTTACCTAAAGACTGCTAATCCCGCGTCGAGAGCATTCTGCAGAAGTTGACGGTAGTCAGGAGAGGCGTCATCATTGTCCTCAAATGGGTGGTGGAACATTGTCTTCTGCAAATTCAAAAAAAAAGAACGACAAGACAACTTGCTTATGTTCAGTCTGTCTCAGACAGACAGCTTCATTGCTGCATATATTTTTGTAGTGCTGATACTGCCACAACGCGAGTGCCAATCGGGGAAGCCTAAATTGTAATCTTCTGTAGTTACTGTACGTACGAAATTCGACGCTTTTATCAAGGCTTCGCAGGTCGCGTCCGCTCCGCTTGTTTCTTGCTTTCCTACTTCGGTCTTCAAGGAGTCGACAAGGTCTTGGTCCTTTGCCACTTCACTGATGTGTGTCGGCAGTTTTCCATTGCGGACAAAATTGGCGTATATGTAGTCATCTGCAACACGAACATGCAGATAAAGTATCAGGATATGCAATAAATGTGCAATGAAGTGGTTTGCGGTGTGGCGCACTGCTGCGGACGATTCTTTGAAAGCAGAGAAGACGGTGGTAAAAAGAGAGTCTAGAAAAATTTAAGGAAAAAATGCGTACCTTCGTTTACTTCTTTTACTGTAAATTTATATTTTTTGACTTTCGCCGCCTCTGATTGGAGCCCACAGAATGCGAGGAGGCAAACTGTTGCTGCGGCCTTGTAGAAGGAACCCATTGTGGCAAAAAGAGGGGAAAAAACTAATGAATTTTTCCTCTTAGAAGAAAAAAGGAAACAAATGCATTTAAATATAGAATGCGGGAAAAAAGGGCGAACCAGTCAGTACTTAAGGCTGGCCTTGGGCCCGCTTACCAGCGGTGGCGCTGGTCACCCCACGAGGTTGCATGCTACTCCATCGGAGTAACCAACCTCTAGAAAACCGGAAGTGAAAAGAAATCTAAAATCAAATACCATTAATGTTAACATAATATCAAAGGAGAAGTATTTCGGCGGTAAATGCGTGCATGCCTTGTTTTCATATCTGGTCATCAACGCGCCTTCCCTCGTCGAGACCGCTGGGCTATGCAAGGGAGATGTGGCTAAAGTGAGACCAACGTCCCTGCAATACACAATTATGTGAAATAAAAAACAATAACTAAAAACCATTGTCAAAAAATGGCGTTGATCAGTGCATTTTGACTCTCGATAACGCCTCTGTTTGGCAGTATTCCTGGAACATGAGTGGTACTAAAGATCCCAAGCAACACGGGGTCCCTGATCTTGTCCGACGACCGTCATGAGCTGAAACAGAAAATCATACCCACTACAATGGCTTTAAAACAGTATTTGGCTCCCTATTTACATCCCAGGTTGCATGCCTACAGAGGATCAAGGGGCCAGCTGTTACGAAAGGTGGCTGTTGCATGGCCCGTGTGAAGCTGTAAGGCGTATCTCTAGTCGCGCTCAATGTTTATGGAGTGCAAAGTGAGCGTTTAACAACTGTCTGAAGGCTTTCTGCACGCATCAAAGCTGGTATTGCTGTGCTTCCTGGGGAACCTGCCTTACAGCGCAATAACTGCAACAAGGTGCATTGCAACTCATTCGAAGCCGCCTCCTTTCCGCAAGAGCACGACAGAGTTAGTCCGCCATGCATAGAATGCCAGGGCACTGAACGGGGAGTGATCTGGCTCGTGGGAACTCTTTTCCTTACTGTTTCAGTCCACAGGAGTCACCATGGAAGCAAGTAGAAATACATTCATCACGTAAAACACTTCGAAAAAGACAAAGCCGACAGTCGTCGTAGACGAAAGCGAATTTAGCCCTACTGTTTACCACTGCATGCGCTGCAGGAACAGCAAACAAATTTCATATTTCCCATATCTGTCCCCTCCAAGAGTGCGATGCTGACGAGGATAATTATGCTAATAATACCTACGATGATGCTGATGCTGATGATGACAAGGCTGATGATATGTGTCCAAGAGTGAACACCGATGCAAAAACAAATACACAGGCCAGCCTTCCCGGCCATCCGTGTCTACAGGATACTTGAAACAGTTCCCGAAATATGTTACCAGATGAATTAATTAATTTAATGTACTAATATACGAACTATGCAGCTGAAGCGGCAATATACCTGCCGGATAATTGAACACTTTAGTTCCTCTGTCATGCAACTTAGCACCTGCGTGTTTCAGTTAGGTAATCTAATTGAGGCCCTGAATGGCTGAAATTCCGCGCCACTACTATCTAGCGCACATTCAGCTGCCTGAGCGCAACAAAGAGCTGTTTACTGCAAGACAGCCGTAGTTCTGGTGCTGCTGCATACGCATGTTTCTGTTGGCATATATATGTATATATGTATATATTTATACCTATATATATGCATGTATACCTGCAGCCCTTTAAAATGTGTACGTCCGTATTATACACGCGCGTCTGTTGGACTGTACGCCAGGCGGGCTTCTAGACATGCCCGTAGTTGAATATATGGGCGTGTGATTTGTTGTTTACGCGTATCTATGTGGTACTGCATAAAATTTGTAGTATACAATATGCGTGTATGCATAAGCACACTTCGGTGAAGAAAGCACCGCACGTATCGGACGAGGTGCAACGGCCTCATGGTAAGAAATATAAACTGTTACGTCTTTGCGTATCCCCTACACGCTGCGTGGGGTTTGTCGTTCTTACCAGCAGTCAAAAGTGAGGTGTTCACCTATGAAGTCAAGCTTCACGAGCTGGAGCCAAGAATTGCTGTTTGGTGGAGTGATGCGCAGACTGGCTAGCGACTGAGCACGGTGGTTAGCTAGCTAGCTGGCTAGTTACCAAGCTAGCTGGCAAGTTACCAAGCTAGCTGGCTAGTTACCAAGCTAGCGAGTAACTGGTCTTCTAGGCAGCGACAGCGGTCAGCATGGCAAGAAAACCGGCAATCAAGACTGCAGGGATGGCCCCTGGAGCAACGCCGTCGTTAGAAGGAGCCTTGAGGTCGTCTTCTGTCATCTCCTTCAATGAAGCTGTTCGTGCAATAAGTCCGTTGTAGTATTCCTCGCTGCAGGAAAGAAGAAATAAACACGGAGAGATGCAGATCAAAAGACGCATTTCCAGTAGTGATTGGTACTTTCGTACAAATCATTCTTTGAGTTCCTGTCGGAAGTAGTGGTCGTAAATCCAAAACTCACGTAAATGGAGCCTCGTCCGCCTGGGCTGCAGGACTTAGTTCACAGAAAAGCGCAGCTTTTTCTGCCGATGTTTCATCGTTTTGTTGGCTTCTACCTTCGCGCAAATGGGTGCTAATCCTACCGCCACCACCACCACCACCTGCACCACCTTCACCATCACCACCACTGCTGCCAGCTTCCACTTTGGTGCACTTTCCAATAACGCAGGCGATTGCTGTGCTGTTAGATCCGAGGAGGTATGCCAGGTTTGCACCTGCATCGTCTTTCCATATTTCTACCCACGCGTTTTCGGCATTGGCACTTTTCTTCTCTCTAAGGAAGGACAAGCATTCAGCACAACACAGCGCAACTATAGTTGTGAGGTGACTGCAGAGAAAGCGGTGACAGTGGATTGGTATATCTGTGCTCCATCAATTTTGATTTAGGAATCACCCCTGATGCCCTTTCCCGCACAAATAAAACGCGATAATTCTGCAGGATTTTACTTGAAGACTGTCAGTCCCTTGTCAAGTGCGTCTTGCAGCAGTTTCCGGTAGTCAGGATTGGCATCATAGTCGAAAATGTAATGGAACATCGTCTTCTGCACGCAAAAAGATCCAGGAAAATGCAATACAGCTTCCTTATGTTTCATGTGCCTCAAATGCTTGAATGTCTGGTCACTCGCTCTTGGTATCTACACTGAAGCTTAGAATCGTTGCTGCTGGCGCTGCCGTAGGACGAGCAGCAATAGAAAGCACAATTTTTCGCTCATCTAGCTTTTTGCCTCACAAGGTTTTGTATTTCCGATGACTTGCACGTAGTCTTAGCGAGTTCTTCGTTGGCTTCTATGCTTTCCTTCAAGGTAGTGGCAAGCTTTTCATCCCTTGCGACCTCCTTGACGTGAACTGGGAGCTGTCCATTGCGGACCAATTTAACCGTCACGTAGGCATCTGAAACAAGCAGATGCAAACAAGGACAATGGTCCGCCATCAGTAATTCCTGCAAAATCAATGAGAAGCCAACTAGCGTGGAGTTGCCTGCGGACCGCTGCATTTAGGTAGTTAAGCTGAGCATTTGACCGGTTGGCTTGGCAATAGGTTCACCTTCAGTTACTTCTGCAGCTGTGAATTTATACTTTGGATCCTCCATCGCCTCTGATTTGAGCCCGCAAAGTGCGGCGAGGCAAATCGCTGCTGCCGTCCTGTAGAGGGACGCCATTGCGACGGAAGGTGACGCGGGAAATTTAAAAAATAATTCTTCCCTTATTCCATAAACCCCCGGCCATATTTATATAGTGGGTGCATGGAAGAATGGGGGAATGCCCGAGTTCTTTGGCTGGTCCCCCTAGTGTCGTGAACGGCAATTGCGCCGGTCCTGCAACAGTAGGCGGCAGGCTGCGCTTCGGCTCAACTGCCAAGCATTCAAACAAAGGCAGAAATTCAAGCACACATTGAAATTAAATATATTTGGTATAATCTGAAGAGAATGATGGAAATCCTTTGCTGCAGGGGGGTTGTGTACCTAGTCTCCATCCCGCCAGAGACCGCTGGGCTGGCAGCCGAATTCGAGGGTCCAACCTCCGGAAAAAGAGGAATTGCTGAAGTAACACAGGTAATGCAAAAACCTTGGGTAAAAAG
>HG716175.1:0-29416 GCA_000499725.1 Eimeria brunetti
GAAAAAGAGCAGCAAAAAACAGGCATTGGCTTAAATCGCGACTAAGACGAGTCGTGTATGTAATGACAGCTTGTGCACGAGGAATCGCGAAGACCCTAGTTCCCTCCGAGGCTATTGAGCATCACAGAAGAAGCATGAGCGCCACTGCAGCCTGGTGATTCTGGTTTGGCAAGAGCAGGCCAGTTGTTTTGCATGCGGAGTAGGTGCAGATTGTGAATGCAACACGAATACTTTTCCTAGCTCGGAATATCATTTGAACCTGTGTAGAGCATTCCAACGCAGTTGACAGAGGTGAACGTGCTGCAGGAGCTCGGTCTTCATGCGGGTGATGCTTAGAGTATGCCTCGAGCATTTTCTGTCGCTGTTGGTTTTCTACCAAGGAACGGCTTGACATGAGCACTCCATGCAGTAAGCTTGCATTATTTTGCATTGGGTATAGAACTGGCGGTTGGTTAGTTTTTCGTTTTTGTAGTAATCTTAGTTTGCTGACAGAGGTAGAAGCAGGATTGGGCGTGTGCTATGGAACATGCATGCGGAAGTATCGTGGGGCCATCCGGTTTGCGTGTTCATGCTGACGGCCTCTATGTAGCAAGGCCCTCTTAGCGGTTGACACCGCGTGCTGTATCGACCAGACAGTACGCGCAAGGCGAGCTAAAGTTGCGAGATGCGTTGCGTTCCGCTCGGGCACTTTGTAGAACGTTTGAATAATTCAAAGCAAGTTCATTTCCTAGATGCTCTCGTGGGTACTGTTATGTTTCAGGCTGTATGAGGGCAGGCATGGATGTATATATATGCACAACGTTAATGGAGGATTCTTGCAAGTAGGAATGAGAGCTACTCTTGATTCATTCGTGCACTGCTTGGGTATATGCCTGGCAAAGACATCTGCCCGTTTTAGATTGCGTTTGTGAAACATGGCCAGGCATTGGCGAGGAAGTGAATAAATTGACTCTAGGACGCACCGGGGGGCGACAACAGGGTATTTTGTGGCCAGTCCTTAGCCGCATTGGAGATGAGCTCCGCTGTCTGTGGGTGGGTATCTGCTCTGCGGTGAAGGGGAGTAACAAAGGGCTGCCCGTGCCCAGAAAGACCATGACTTATTGTGTTCAGCGCTTGCACAAAAATCAGCTAGGCGGGTCGCGCACGCCAACGCTTCTCGTTCTGTAAATCTGCCTCAATTTGATTTGCCTTCGGCGTAGAATCAAGGCCTTTATTTTCCATTCGAGCTAGCAATATCTCGGGGGGATGGTTGCATCACCTCTCCAGAACCAGTGAATTCGAACGTGGTGCAAGGTCTGATTTGTGTGCGCTGTATATCCTTTAAGTCATTAACGCCCTCGATTCTCATCAGGCGTCTAACGAGGAGCACGTCGACAAGGACAGACACTGCAGCCGGACTATCCCAGGTGCATTGTCCTTTAGTTGCTATAAATCATGCGGGCATTCCGCCTCCCTTGCTTGAAATCCATGCCGTCTGCCAATACGAGTATTTGCAGTGCTTGCAGGGGAGCTCTTGGACCTTCATGTCCCATTATCGAGATATATTGCAGTCTGTGTGAACTCATTTGCGGCCGCGGAGTGGAAAAGCCATCCCCTAGGTTGGTAAAGCGAAGCCAATTCATTTCCTCGCCACGGCCATTGGAAGTGTTGCGCTCCAGGACGTCAGAAGGCAGACACGCATGTGAGTGTGCATGCGTACAGATTTATGGCTCTACAGCGTGAGACAAAGTGAGCGTTTACTTTGCTTGCCGCACTACTATTTGGTACTATTTGGTGTGTAAGGGTATTTGTGCTCTGTGGCCTCGGTTTGCGAGGCAGTGGCTCACATTTATATCACATGCTCTGGAGTTTAGTGCGGCGGTGTGTGTTGGTTATTGGCTTGGGGATAACGAGGAACCCGAAGTTGCAGAGGATGCCCGCACTGCAGTCGAGACGAACGCGAGGAATAGTAACGGCTCCTCCAGGAAGAAATGCGGAGCCCGTAGATTAGTGTGTAGTTTTGGTGACTGAGGCGAACGGAGGGCGCGGCGCCGGTCTGCACCCACGTGATGTGCTTCGCACGTGTTCAGCATTTACGATTCCATCATACTTGCTGGCAGGAAGGTATTCGACAAGAACGGCTTATGCGGCTAGGCGATTGTCCTTGCATCCATGCCAAGCTTGCGCTTGGTTCGTTCGCTCTGGTTAAAACCTTTTCCCTCTGCAGAACGGAGTACAAGGCCCTTGCTGTAGAGCCAGCGGAACTACGCGCCTAATGTTGGGGAGAGGGTGGAGTTCATGTAGTTTGTGTGCGCGCGTCTGCTTCCTCGGTGTGGCGAAGTGCTCTCTCGCGCTGGGATGGAGCGCTGGTTTGATCAGAACGTACGGGCTATGGAAGAGATTTCTTTTCCCTCGCGAGCTTAGGTTATTCTACTGTCAACTCTGCCCGATGGCAGGCATTATTGCATACGAGCATTAGTGCAGGCGAATGGACTTGTAATAAGAAATATCAGAGCTCGCGGCGCTTGGTAATTGCTACGTTGTGGTACCTACTTGCTGGGGCTGTTTGCGCTGTGCGGTAGGCCCTTCCTAGACAAAGTGCGACATTAGAAACTATTCTAGTGAATTTTTGGAGCAGCATAAATGCGCGGCAACACGTGGTGCGGGGCTGGCGCAACTGCAACGTGATTTGTGTCAAAACATTTGATGTTCTTGGCGGAAGGGCTGATAGCGGATGATGGTAATCTTTCAGCAGAGAAGACGCGAGCGTTCTGCGTAGAAATGGCGGAGGGAGCCGTGCGACAGAAGGAGCCACCAACACGGTTGGGCTACTACTGCTAATGCATCTACGAAATGGCGTAAAACCACTAGTACGTTATTTAGCTATCAGCTAACACAAACGACAACACTTGTAATTCTGGTTTTGTTCGCAAGCGGTTTCTGGGTACGGCATTGGTGCCGTTTATTAATGCGTAACCGATATTTTTTGAGGTAGTTTGAACTGCGCATGGTGTTTCGCAGGGCCAGCTGTATCGTTGTGCAGTTGGTCTTAGGGCAGCTTCGGGCTAACTGCACAACGATGCAAGGTTGGGCGTATGGGGCGTCCTTTTTGAATTTTGTCGTGGTTGAAGGCAAGAACAAGCCGAAACGGCTGAAGGCACACACGATATATCATGCTCGCGATCTAACTGTGCCCTGTATGATGTTGATAGCAAAAACTTATTCATAAACTGCACCTACAGTCTACGAAAAACAGCTGAGGTCATCGGAAGCAAAATGGTATCACCTGCCGGCTCCTGCAGTTTGTGTGGAGTGTGCGGCTGGTCCTCATGCCTTAGTTGTAATTACGCTTGCGTGTGGATTAGAGTACACCCATAACTTGGCGGAAAGCTAGGAAATATGCATGTGTGAACATCATAGGGTAACGCCGTTTGTGTGTGCGTATTTACGGCCGCGGTGTGCTGAAGTTTTCGTTGGCATTGCGGCCTCCAGCTGTTTTGTCCTGGAAGCTTGCACATTGTAAAAAAGCACCGATGGGAAGAAGAGGATTTAGAATAAAACATTTTTGTGCACCTGTGGAGCACATCAGTCAAATCCATCCTCGTTCCACGTATATGTGTTCCACCTTTGAGTACTTACGAAGGTTCCAGGCTGTCTATGGGAAAGCACGAATGTATACGCGGGTGACTGCAAATTTAGGTCGTGGCAGCGTAAGAAAAATATGCAGAATTTGACGGAACCAGGGAACTTGCACATGTTGGAATGGTGGGCGTGTGCAGCTTGTGTTTGCAATTATTCCGCCGCGGTTCTCTAATGCCTTGTCTCGGGCAGGGATCACACGCCGATTTACCCAGTCCGTACGCCTCTTCTTGATGACGCACCTCCTGTTGCCTCTCAGAAGTCCTGCTACGTTTGGCGCCTTCTGAAGGCATGCGTGGATGTATATGGACAGGCGTGCAGCCGGTGACGTGCGATGTAGGCCGCTCTATTCGCTATAGGAAACAGCGGTGAATACGCTGTTAGCTGTCTATAACCTTTTATACGGTTGGGCGACAGCTCGCGCATGTCTGAAGCCAATTGTTCGGAGGCAGAGGAGGACTTCGGTCTGCAAACATGATTTGTGCAAATATTCCCAGCGCTTGCAGAAAATAACGCGTGGTTCTGTGGGTGTTTATTGGGATTATTTAAGCTGTGTTGCATTTTGAGTAGCTGCGGTGTATGCTCGTGTGACCAATGCTTGTTCCAACTTGGCATTTTATGGGGTAGTGTCCCAAACACTCCCAGAGAGTCGACAAGGACACACGGTGAGCAGGACTTCAGCCTGCACGCATGTTGTGCACGCGTTAAACGCGCGCTGTCACCGTCAGATTTTTAATAAGAAACGGTTTTCCGAGCGCAGCCAGCTACTTAGCTGTGCAGTTAGTGTCACGTTTGCGGCTGGTTCGCTAGCCCTCTTCCACTTCCGAAAGGAGTATACGCAGCAACTTGCGGAAAGTCAGGGGACCTTCCTGTGTGTGCATTATGTGGTTATGCAATTATTGGAGGCATACGTACAACCTAGGTGTGGGGAGGATGTTTTTTTGGCGTTGTGACTCAGCGCCGGGCTTGCAAGGGTGTATGTCCGTACACACAGTCTCATCTGCTCGTCGTGATTTTGGGTCCTAGAAGGTTTCGGGTTTTATGATGGCAGGCGCGGGTGTGTACGTGCATGCGTGCACATTAAGGGTATGACATCATGAGAACAAGCGGTAGTTCATGACGTGTTACGGATGCTTTGGTTTCTCTTGTGTCAAGGTGCTTTGGCCCTGCGATATTCGCTTGTAAGAGAGCGTACTACATTACCGACGACCTAAGTCAATCTGTGAGGTATTAGCTTGCCTGGCAGCCACCAATAGGGTAGCAATAAGTATGCGATCTGCTGTGTATAACCTCCAGTACGGTTGACCGATAGCTCAGGCATCCCTGACGCCAGTTGCTTTGAGGAGAAGAAGAATAGAAGATGCCTTCGGACTGCAAAGACGATTTGTGCCAACACTCCTAGCGCTTGCAGGAAAGAACGCGTGGTTCTTGTTTGGCGCGATTAGTTAAGCTGTATTGCATTGTGAGTAGCTGCGGTGTATGCTTATAAGACTGAACCTTGTTTTAATTTGGCACTTTATGGAATAGTGTCCAAAGCACTCCAAGACAGTAGGCAGGGTTGCGCTGAGAGCAGGACCTCGGCCTACAAGCACTTGATAGTTTAAGTACCCCTCCACCATTTCTCATCGTGGTTGAGCCTCTAATAAGAATAAATTTGACAAGGAGACCCCACGCAGAGAGCTGTATTATTTTGCAGTTGGGATCGGGTTTGCGTTGGGTGTGCATGCCCTTGTTGAGGTCAGGTCAGCTTGCCGGAAGGAGTGTATGCAAGTTGTGGACGAGAGAAAGAGGATCGCACGTGTGTGCATCGCTGTGGTTATACACTTTACGTGAGCGCGTTTGCCGCCGCAGTGTGGCGAAGTATTTCGTAGCGTTGTGGTCACTCGCTGGCTTGTCCGCAAAGTATGTCCCTGGAGGCAAACGCGCTTGAACGTGAAGCCTGTGGGTCATGCTGCATTTCACGCATGCATGTGCGTGAGTAGGCTTGTGGCTTTGGTGGTTTGGAGTATTAAAGATAGGTATTTGTGCTGCATTAGCCACAATGAAAGGATGGTTTGGAGCTGCGATATGCGGCTGAGAGCCAGAGAGGAACATTACCAACGATCGTGACGCAGTCCATATGCGTTGCAATGCGTGGCAACAGGCAACAATGACAAAGCGGCATTTCTTTCAGGTTAAAAGTATTGGGAGCAAGCTGGGATATGTATGGTAATAGTTGTTTTGGGGAGAAAGGAAGCAGCGGAGGGCGTCACGAGGCCTAGGGGCTGGCCACCACGAATTGCTTGATTACTTCTGAAACTTGCGGGAAGGAACGGAGAAACCGTATGTCGTTGTGTGCATAACATGCAACAAAAGAGAAAGCGGGATTCGTAGTGCACGGGCGGGTGAGTGCGCTTTTTCCGCAGGTGGCTGAGCTGCATAAGGTTTGGTGTAACTGCAGCTTGTGAGTGTCCCAAAATTCATTTGAGTTTGGCTTCATACAGCACGCCCTGCAAAACACTCCAACAGAGAAAGTACAAGCTTAAAGAGAGAATGCCCTCAATCTGCATGTGCACGAGGTCCCCAATTTTCCTGAATATTCCCGATTCTTGTTTGTCTGCAAACGAGAAATAACTTGGCAGGGAGACCCTACGCAGCCAGCTGCAATGTTATGCTGTTGTAATACGCTTGCGCTTGGTTCGCGTGCTCTGGTTGAACTGAGCTCTGTTTGCACGTGTGGGTACACGTAAAACGGCACAGACAGCCAGAAGGCCGTCAAGCTATGCAGATTGTGTGCGCGCGAATGTGATCGCGGCGTTCTGGGGACTCCCCTAGCATTGCGATCGCGCGCTTTTTCAACCAGAAGGTATGCGGGCGACAAGGAGTCAAAGTAGCGGAGATGCCATGCTCTCAACAACTAGAGCAGGTTGTTGCACGCCTGAACAACACAAATGAAGTTTATTTTCTTCGAGCCGTCACGATTACTGTCTCGTGTCCGCTTTTATGAAGGCATAAATGGAGGTATTTGCGCACATGTGCAGATTTGTAGAGTTCAGAGTGAAAACAAAAACGAAGCTTGCTTTGAAACAGTCGTGCTTTTCTTTATTATCTACCTTAGCGTGGTGTCTAAACTGGAGAGAATAGTATGCCATTGCAAACGCCTTCAGTTCCTCGGAAGCGCTGTATCTGTTGACCGCAGCTAGCATGACGTGGCAGGAAGCAGGAGCGACTGCCACGTCATGCTAGCTGCGGCCCAGCTACTCATGGTCATGTGCGCTCTGCTGCAAAGATGGATAGTCGAATGAGGGGCATGACTCAGGGAGCGGCCAATGCGAATTGCGTAAACCCGCGCTTAACTGGGACAACACAAGGCATAATTTGTGTCACAGGGAAACGTTTCTGGTTTGGCAAGGTTAGGTGCGTTGTTCTTTTTCCAGGCTAGCTGCAGCTTATGAATGCATCACTGTTTTTTCTCCGAGCTGAGTATCCCGGAAAAGCGTATTCCTAGTACTGTTCCAAAATCGTTGGCGACGAATGTCATAAGTGGGAACCTTGGATCGCGTGCATATCGCCCTACGCACCAAGCTGCATCGTTGTGCAGTTGGAGTTAGGTTTGTCCTTTGTTTGCTCTGGAAGTGCCCAACCCCGTCTGCAGTTAGGGGCGCAAACAGTTTCTAATGCAGGGCTGGGGGACCTGCAAGTGTGAGCATTATAGGGCTTTGTCTCACGCGGGTGCACATTTACGAGTGGGAAGTGGCGAAGCATTCTGAGGGTTTACAACCGCGCGGTGCTCTGCCAGGATGTATGCCCTTGGACACGAGTCCATTTGCAAGCAGAAAATATGGATATTTGTTGATTTCCAGCCGGTGCTGTGCTGGGTGTGGATGCACATGCGCATGCATGCAGATTTATGAAGTTGCAGCAACGTAAGGATAGCGGATCCATTTTTTTTAGCCATGTTCTTCAGTTGCATTTGCTGTGGCGAGGTGTTCCGGCGTTGCGGTGTTGGTTTGCTAGACAAAGTGTGGCACTGCAAGCGACATTCGTTGACTGATGCCGCAGTGCGCAGGCAGTGTAACCAGTGGTGAGGAGCAGTGGCGATGAGACTGCAGCTTGTACCAAACGTTTCGTACTATAGACAGAGAATATGAATGCGTATGGTGGTATTTGTTCTGTGGATAAAAGGAGTAGCGAAGTGCAAGCAACGGCCGAGGGCACGTCCCACACGAATTGCTTTCAACCGCTGGGCACTCATATCGCTGTTTAGCGATTCGGCGATACAAAGAGAGCACAACCACAGTTCTGGTTAGGCTGGATATTTCAGAGTGCTTTGAGCTCGGTGTTCCTCCAGCGTGTGTCACTGGCGTCCGCTTGCGGTCGGCAGCTGAGAACTGTCTGATCTTAGCCACCCAACTCCAAACCCTAAAGAAAGCAGAAGCGAACGGGAAGCGGGCTCACGGTGTGCCAGGAAATTTAGATTTTATCTAGACTTGAAACAGGAAACGACTGGGCAATGATGCCCGTTGTAGCCAGCTGAATGGCTTTACCGTGGGCATCAACTTTTTGCTTGATTCGCCAGCCCTAGTTGGTTTTTCCTTTGTCTGCCGATTGAAGTATGCACACTATTCGTCAGAGAGCTAGGGGACCCTGATTATTGCCAGCGTTGTGGGTTAGGCAGGCTGTGCTCGCACGTTTGCGGAAGCGGTGTTGCAAAGCGTTATTTGACGTTGCGGCAAAAATGTGCAGAATAATACAGTTGTGAAGCTGAGATGAGTTTCGCAGCTATAACAATTTGGGGCAGCTCTGAGTAAGACGATTCCATTTCATCTCCTCGGAACTGTTCTTCAATCTCAATCATATAAAATAATAATTTTGACATTTAATTTAATAATGATTTGTTTAGAATTAAATTGAGGGCGCATTTAAGTTAATAAAGGTGCTTCTAATCCCAATTCTAATGGCTATTTAGAACAAATATTTTGACAAAAACAATTTCCTAGCAAATTAATAGCAGCTTTTAAAATCATTACTATTTGTAGTAGAAGTACTGTTACGTTACGCTTCAGCTTGTACGAGAACAAGCGTGGATGCATATCTGCACAGGTGCAGATTCATGGAGTTCCAGTGTAAGACGAAATGGGTGCTGCGTTTGCGTCAACCGTACTGGGTTTTCGTATCTACCCTGGAGGGAATATTTTGGTGCTGCAGTCTGCACTTGCGTATAAGAGCTTGATGGGGCAAACACTCTCAGGGGACTGGCGACCCAGGGCGTCTGCAACGAAACTGTTGACGAGGCCGCAGTGACTATGTGCGGATTCCCGTCAAATGTATTGTCGACGGCTGGCTCGATCAGGCATGATGGCACGCGTTTTCCCGAGTATAAAAATTGCGAAGGACAGGCTGCGGCTGAGGATGCCGTCAGCGCGAAAATTGTAAGTAATAGAGGCGTGGGCACGAATGTGCGCCAAGCCAGTGACACAGTGTTCAACTTATGGATCACACAAGGGAAACTGGAGCCAGTACTGCGGGCGAGTGTTTGTGGCTGGCAGGAAGCCTGCTTTGGACTCCATGTTGGTACAGTTTATGGATGTGCCACAACAGTACCATCGACCTTGGCTTATCTGTGCAACGCGTAAAACGCAACCCAACATAGTTGACAGATCCGGGCGGCAAAAAGGCCTTCGGTCTGCAGGCGCATAATAGTTCACGTAACTCTTGAACGTTGTCGAATCCCCTTGGCCTTCCCACAGACGGCGATTCGACAGGAAATTCCATTTCAGCCAGCAGTACTGCTTTATGGTTGGTGGAATGCATTTGGATTGTTTGCCTATGCTGAAATCATATCTATTTGCGGATTCTATCTTTCGGAGTGTTTGATGCAGAGATAATGTGGTGGCATGTTTGGCCATCCTGTGTGCAGTTTGTTGCACGGTGCCTTACAACCGAGGTGAGGCGAACAATTGTCTGGCTGTGTGGCGGCACGCTGCTTTAATTAGAAAGTATGCGATGTGTAGCGACGAGCATATGCCCGGCTGAGGGGTGGGCACGTTTATGTTAACGGACACCTGATGGAGTGTATAGACGCACGTACGAATGCCTGCAGATCTATGGAATTTCAGCGTAAGACAAAGTACGAGCGCGTTTCGTTTCAGGCGTGCGCTGTTTTTGTACTTACCGTGGCGAGTTATTTTGGCGCTGCAGTGTGCGTTTCTGGGACAGGATGCGACATTACAAAAGATACTGGTGAGCAGGTGACGCAGTATGTATGAAGCACAGTACGGGGTGGCAGACGGAAATAAACACGCGCTGATGTTCCTCAGATCGAGCTGAGCAAAGTATTATTGTAGCCTTTGTCTTTGAGAAAGATAATAGCAAGTAGCGCTAGTCGGTTCATGTCTCGGCCAGCAAAAATCCCGTCAATATGCGTGGCGCTTGAAGGAAATAGCACGGCGCCACTAGGGTATTGCGTGAGCAGTGGAAGAAACAGAGGAAATCCAAATCCGTTGTTCTGGTTGTGGTTCGGCGGCACTAGTTAAGCTGTTGTGGGTTCGTAAGGCATCACGGGTATTTTTGTTTTGGCTATGGATTGCGCAACCGTGTTTTGGTGCCCCTGTTCTATAA
Source organism: Eimeria brunetti (assembly GCA_000499725.1). Lineage (NCBI taxonomy): Eukaryota > Apicomplexa > Conoidasida > Eucoccidiorida > Eimeriidae > Eimeria > Eimeria brunetti. Next base: position 10,219 of record HG716175.1, read on the forward strand.
CCAGCACAGGTTTACCTCGTGCAGGGCACCTAACCCCGTTCCCATAATGCATCTCCCTCTTGTCGAATTTATTCGATTCGAAGCGGTCTTCTACCAAGCAGTGTTTCGAGAGCGCCATATGCAGCCGGCCGCTTGTTCTGTAATTGGCGTTTCGCTTGTCTTGCTTGTCTCCCTTGAAATCAGCTCTGTCTGCTGACAGGGGGATAAAAACGTACTCGGCAGAACGCTTGGGGGTCAGCGTGTGTGAACATGGAGCGGATTTGTTGTTTTGGAGCGCTCTAACAGCGAAAGCACGCCATTGGAGGCATAAGAACTCATTGGCATTGTCTATGAGCGCTGGCTTGTGCAGGATGTATGCCTTCAGTAGAAAACGTATATGCCCTTAGCGGCTATTGGTCGTCACACGTGTTTGACTGTTTGATATCAGCCGTAGATGTACATGGTCGTGCATGCAAATTTGGGCTGTTACATTGTGAGAAGTGATGGAAGCTTACTCCGCTTTAGGGGTGCTTAGATTTTGCACCTGCCGTGGCAGGGCGTTTGGGCGCCGCAAAATGCGGCCTGCGAGACACCACTACGACTGCTTGTAATGCGGCATTACAAACAGTCTCAGAGAGCTGGCGACACATTATGTGTGCAGCGCAGTCCGTGATAGGAAGCAGCAACTAGCAGAGGGTTGTTTGTGTAAGGAATTTAGTACGACTGAGGGCTGACTCAATTTTGTTGGATGGTAGTTGTTTTGCGGAGAAGTTAAACAGCGGGAAGCGTGTCATCTGGTCGAGCTCCTGGTTAACATGAATTCTGTATATATTCATGGCGCGTACACGAGGACCGTAGAACCACTAACTCATTGTGCAGGCATTGGGTAGCATGTGCTCAATGCAGATGACTGTCTCTAAAATGCCGGCATAGCTGTTTCATTTTGGGAGTATCTGCAACTTACGAGTGTTCCACTAGCTTATGTTCGAGCCTGGCGTCGCACGGCAACCTGTTCATGGCAGTACATCATTGCAGGCAGGGCGCAAGGATCAGCAGATTAGTGGTCTGCTTGCAGTGAGTTATGTCCGCGAGTCACTATAGTCAGCTGTTTTCATATTGGTCCTCCAAAAAACGGCTACTCGATAAAAAACCTCCTGTGCAGCCACCCTGGTCGTTTCGCAGTAGGTATTATGTTTGCACTTCGTTCGTTTGCCGTCGCCGAAACATATGGGAAAAAATATGCCGTACTTGGCAGACAGGTAGGCACGTGGATGCGCTGACAAACTGTCTGTGAGCAGCTTTCTGTGCGCTTTGACGGCTGCAGAGTGGCGAAGCCGTCTGTAGTTGCTATCGCTCTCTCCTTTGATCAGCAAGTATGCACACGTGACTTAATTAGGGTTGCAAAGATGCGGTATGTTCTGCAGATAAAATAGTTTAGATAACTGCGAAGCATCCGGAGCAAATTCATCTTCCTGATCTGGTTATGAGTATTGTTACGTTTGAGATTGTGAGAGTCCGCTCATGAGCGTATGTGTACATGCGTGCAGATTGTTGAAGTTGCAAAGTGAAAATAAGTGCATGCGCGTTTTTCTGTGTTGATGGTCGTCTGTAATATATGCGGTGGCTGGGCTTTCCGAAGCTGCGAAGTACGTTTGCGAGCCAGAGTGTGGCATTGGAAACGATTTCAGTGAGCTCGTGATGCAGTGAATGTGCAACGCAGTGAGTGGTAGTAGATTACAGTGATCATGTGATGATTTGTATCCGGCGCTTAGAAGTACTGACGGCAGGCATAACTACGCATAATCATTGTTGTTCTGGAGAGAGGCGAATTGGCAAAGGGCAGGCAGAAGCCGGGTACAAGACCAGCACGAACCTTGTAAATATCCATGGCTCTTGCACTAAAATACACGGAACCGCTAGCTCACTGTGGAGCTATTATCTGACACAAAGAGGAGCAGGACCCGCATTGCAGTCGTCTGTGTACATAGATCAGTGTGGCTAGTTTATCCTCAGAGTAAGTCCCACTTTTAAATGTACATCTATTTGTGTCCGAGATAGGTATCATACGCAGCGTGTTCGCAGCCCACCAACATTGCAGACAGGGCAGGGGAAGCAGCAGGCTGTCGGTCTGCTGGCAGCGGGTAATGCAAAGAAACCTTGACAGTCTCAATCTCTCGTTTATCTGCCAAAAAATGCCTGTCAACAAGGACGTCCTATGCAGCCAACGTAATCGTTTTACAGTAGGTATTGTGTTTGTGCTTCTCCATTTACCGTCGCTGAAATCAGCTCCGAGTGCAGGCAGAATTTTTTACAGTACCGGGTGGAGGCGCGAACAACCTGCCTTCGGGGAGTTTATATGTGCGTTTTGACGGCCGCATTGTGACAAAGCCGTCTCTAGCGTTGCTATCGCTCGCTGCTTTGACCAGGAAGTATGCACACGTGACTTAACCAGGGTTGCAAAGATGCGGTGCGTTCGGCAGCTGAAAGAGTTTTGGGAACTCTAAAAAAGTTGGAATAAGTTCATCTTTTTGATCTGGTTATGGGTACTATTGCGTTTGAGATTGTGAGAGAGCACTCATGGGCACCTGCGTGCACGCGTGCAGATTCTTGAAGTTGCACAGTGAGAATAAGTGCATGCGCATTTTTCCCTATTTGTGGTCGTCTGTAATATATGCGGTGGCCGGGTTTTTACGAGCTGTGAAGTACGTTTGCGAGCCAGAGTCTGACACTGGAAACAATAACAGTGAATTGGCGACAAAGGAAGTGTGAGACGCAGTGAGTGGTAGTAGCCTACAGTGATCTTGTGGTGATTTGTGTCGGGAGTATAGAAGTACTGACGGCGAGCTTGCCTATGCATGATCGTAGTTGGCCTGGAGAAATGTGGAATCACGAGGGGTATGCCCGCGGAGGAAGGCAAGGCCAATATGAATAGTGCGGATCTTCGCAGAGCCTGCACAGAAGGAGCGTCCGTAGTGCAGGCAAGGCTTCCTGGTGTGGTATAGTTGGTTGGTATGCTTTGGGTTCGAAGAAAGTGACACTTGTAGATGTGTCACTGTTGTTAATTCAAGCTAGCGGTTGGGCGGTAAGGGGTCCACAGCATGGCTCCATAAACCGTGGATGGGGGGCGGCAGAGGGCGCCTTTATACGTGCAGATGATGCCGGCTTCGTACCTCAACCGTGTGTAATCATCTTTGGTGCTCAGGCAAGAAGCGGCTTGACAAGGACGGCCCAAGCAATCAGCTGCATCGTCATGTAGTTGGTATGAAGTTTGCACTAGGTTCGCGTGTCCCGGTTGAAGTAGGGTCCTTGTGGCCATAGGGCTGTAGGCAGGCTCTCTCGAGGAACTAGCGGACTTGCATCTGTGGACGGCGTGGGATTTTGCCACTTCTGTGCACGCACTTACAGGCTGAGTCTTGGTGTGGCGAAACCTGTTCTAGAGCTGTGAACGCTAGCTGTTTCGACTAGAGAGTATGCATTTAGTAGCAAATGCATCTTACAAGCGTGGCTGTTTGTTCGTCAATGTCTCAAGATCTCTGATGGCAGATATGGCTGTGCATGCACAGGTGTGCAGAAATAAGGTGTTACAACGTTAGAAGGAGTAGGAGTTTGCTTTTATTAAAACACGTCCTGCTTCAGTAGAGATTGAGGCAGGATGTTTCGGCGCCGCGGTATTGGCTCCGGAGACAGACTACGACAGTACGAAAGAACCCAGTGAAATCGTGACGCAGTATGCGCGCAGCACAACATGTGGGGCAAGTCAGAAGCGCCTACGTGTTACTTGTGTAAAATGTTAAATGGTATTGGCGGAGAGCTCGACAGTGGCAGCGCGAATTGAGTTTTGGGAGAAGTTCAGTAGCGAAGGGCGGAGCCCGTTTCATGGCACTGCCAACGTAAACTGTGAATAACCATGGCTCTTGCTAGGAGAAACTCGAAACCGCTATTTGATTGTACAGCTGTTCGGTAACAAGGAAAAAAGGGCGACTGAGTAGGTTATGCTTCAGCATGGCGAGATTAGGAACTCCCTTTTGGCTAAAACAATATGGAAACTTTGTACGCGTGTCACTGGTTCTCGTGTCTGTGGAGCTCCACGTGAAATGCTGGAATACTTACAAGACAGAAAAGACCGTTAGGTCTGGTTTGGCAAGATTTATTAGGCCGTCGCGGGTTCGACGTAACCGCAGTTTGCGAACATAGCACTGCAGCTTGTCCAAGGTTGGCATACCACGGCATAGTGGCCACAGCGTTACACCCCAGTACGCAGGGGCTAGACAGGAGCAGGCCATCGGCGTTGACGCAAGAGATGTTTCAACTACGGCCTGGCCATTTTCGGTTGTTGTTGGCCTTTCAGCGGAAGGGTTCGACAAGGATGCACATGCAGCCTGATGCATCTTTTTGCAGCAGGTGTTAGGGTTGCGCCGTGTTCGTTTGCTTTGGCTGAAATAAACTCCAGCTGCTGATCAAAGTATACGCAGTACTTGGCGAGGAACTAGCTGACATGCACGCGTGCGTCTCGTCAGGTTGGGCACGCTTTGTGCAAGCATTCGCCTCCGCAGTGTAGGGCACCTTTTCCCGGCGTTACTATCGCCCGCCGATTTTTCCAGAAAGTATGCCCTGAAGAGCAGGCGCATCCGGATGTGGAACGTGTGGATCCTGCTGCCTCCAATGGTGTCCGGAGACTGGCATATATGTGTATAGACGCCCGTGCAGACAGTGTCCGAAGGAGTGGTTGTTTGTTTTGCATCAACCGCGCTCTCGCACTCGTTTTTACTTCTGTAATCTGGTGGTTTGGGACTGCGGTACGCGTTTGCCATATGAAATGTAACATTACAGAACTCAATGGACTAGTGGAGCAGTGTGTGTGCAGCGCAAGACACAGTAGGGGGCCAAAACGACTCCATGATAATTTGCATCGAACGTCGAGTAGTACTGAAGACGACCGGTGTCATATAGGCGCGTACTGTCTTCGGAAGAGGGGAATACTGAAGTTCGTCCGGTGGCCTGCGAATGGTGCAAGTACGTATCGTACGTGCAGGAAAAAACGCTAAACGATTAACTCATCGTACAGCCATTACGTAACACAAAAAGGAAGTGGAAGTCATAGTTCAGGCTTGTGTATCTTGCTAGGGCAGAAGGTTAAGCTGTGTTGCTTCTGGGGAAAGGTGCGACACATGAGTGTTTCCCTGATATTCTTTCGACCTATCCGTCTTGCGGCTGGGTGTTGCTAGCACCGTCCCATACTTTTGCAGGGCATCTAGATTCGCGTGCAAGGTACATCTCCAGTTCGAAGTGTTTCGATGTCCGTTTGCTTTCCAACATGAGGTAACGCAATCAAGATTCCAGATGCAGCGTGCCAAATCCGCATCGTTTTGCATTTGGTATTGAGTTCGAGTTCTGCCCACATGCTTATATTTGTACATTTATCTGTTTTGATCGCCGCCTGTCTTGGCCAGCAAGTATGCACATGGTATCGGAGATGATATGCGTTCACCAACGAAGAGTGTGCACCACCTCGGAAGCTCTGAAGCATGCAAAGAACTGCCAAAATCATGCCGCAGTCAAGGGTAGCTTTACATTTCAGGCCGTCTGATGCCAGGCATGAATGTACACGTGCCGCGTGGCGAGTTGTGAAGTTCCACTAGGTGAAGAGGTCGGCAAACATGTTGCGTTTGCCGTACATATATGGTGCTAGCTGAGCGAGGTGTTGCGGCTGTATGATGTGCGTTTGCGAGACACAGTGCGGCATTACAAGCGATCTCAATTGAGAAGTGACGCAGGGTGTGTAAGGCGCAACGTGTGATAATATGCCGCAGCGGCCATGCGTTGATTCCTGTTACATCTACTGTGGGCTTGGTTATGCAGGATGATCGTTGTCCTATGCAGACGGGAAATTAGCGAACGGGAGGGTGACACCACGAATCCGGCAAAGCATGGCACTGGCACAAAAGAGAGCGAAACCGCTAGCCGATTGTGTGCCTATCAGGTGGCACAAAAGAAGGCGGAACCCGTAGTGAATTCAGGTGATTCTGGCCTGCCGAGGTTACGCAAGCTGTTTTGCGCTCGGCGCAGGCGTACAGTACAGGTGTATCACTGACAGTCCTTTGATAGAGCCACTTCGTGGCAGGGTATTCTTAGCAGCTTTCCATGATCATCAGGGGTAAGCGCGGTACCGGGCATCTGGGTTCATGTGCATGCTTTGCATTTTTCGTTATGAACGTTCCCGTGTCGTTAGTCTCCCAATGTCGAGCAAATTGACAAGGACTGCGCATGCAGCAAACAGCGTGGTTTTGCATTTACCATTAGGTTCGCGGTTGCTGCACTTGTTTGTTTGTTTTGTAGGCTAAAATCATCTCTGTCGATAGGGATATACGCAGTACACGGAAGAGAAATCTGGGAGCAGCATATGTGAGCATTGTGGGGGTTGTGCAGTTCTTTTGTGTTCGCTCACTCTCCGCGGTGTCGAAGTATCTTTTTGCGGTCCCGGCTGCGCGTTGTTTTGGCCAGAATGTATGCAGATGATAAGAAGCCAGAGTTGCGGAGGTGCGTTGATCTTGGCACCTCAAAATGTTTTCAGCATGTTCGAAGTGCGCAAATAGATTTTTTCTACTGGGCATCCTTATGGATATTGCTACGTTTCAGCTTGTATGAGAGCAGTCATGGGTATTTTTGTGCATTTGCGCAGATCCCTGTAGTTGCAGTGGGTAAACAGGGGGCCGCGCATTTCATGGTAACCTGACAACGTGCTCTTCGACATTTTTTGTGTGGCGGGCTCTTATGGCGCTACAACATGCGTTTGAATGGGATGGATTCGCGAAGAGTGCGTTTCATTCGAGACGTGGTATATGTCCAGCACAGTACGTGCTGGGAGGCGTCGGCGATTGTGCGCTGACTTGTGGCGTTTAATAGAATTGGTAATTCTATCTTTGATGGGAGGTGCTCTTTGCAGAATAGTAAAAGGTACATGTGGGCAGCAGTCGTCCGACGGACGGATTGTGTGAATGCTCATGGCGCTTGCACGAAAGGATGCAGTTTTCGGTATGGATGTGTCTCTTCCTGCTTTATCAAGAATAGTAATGCTGTTTTGTATTTGAGATAGTCGCAGTTTGTAGCTTCACCTGTGACATTCCTCCGAGCTTGCCAGCTTGTGGCAGCGCACTCGTACCACCTTTTCACAATCAAGTGTGTTGCAAGGCATCTTGGCCCAGGAACGTTATTCAGCACTCTTGGTTTCCGTTGATCCTCTAACAACACGGAATTAGACGACACACCCATGCGCTTGACAGCTCTGTTTTGCAGTTGGTAATACCTGTATTTTTCGTTTGCATGCGTTGGTCAAATTTAGCTCAATCAGCCTTTAGGAGTATTCAAAAACACCTGGAATAAAGCCGGAAAACTTACGATTGTGAGATTGTTGCTGTGGAAGTGCAGTCTGTGCTTGCGTTTGCACCCGCAAAGAGGCAAATTTTCCTCTTGAGTTCCGATCACTGGCCGGTTTGACCAGGAGGTATGCCTTAAATAACAGCCACGTCGGCTAATGGAGCGCCTGTGTACATCTAGGTTCCAGGTTGTCAAATGGCATTCATAGATGTGCGAGGGCAGCTGCGCCGATATATGAATTTGCAGTGCTAGGTGCTGTGGTTTTCCTTTCGTTAACCGTGCTCTTCTTCGATATCTACGGTCCCGGCGAGTTGCTGCGCTGCAATATGCACGTGTGAGATGGACTGCGACATAGCAACGATCTCCTAGAACAGGTGACGCATCAGGGGTACAGTCCGATAAGTGGTAGGTGCCCGCAGTTGCTATGTGGCGATTTCCTTTAAAGGTTCAGCAGTATTGACGTTCATTTAGGCCACGCGTGGAAGCTGTTCTGCGGAGAAGGGGAATGAGGGCGACCGCCGTGCGACCGAAGGCGTGGCCAACACGAACTCTGCAAGAGCTTGTGGCGCGTATAGAAGTAACCTCGGAGCCGCTGGCCCATGGTGCAACTGTTGAGTGATAGAAAATAATGCAACTGCCGCAGCGCAGTGAGGTGTTTCTGGTTAGGGGACATTACTGTAGCTATTGAGGCTTCGTAGAAGCAGCGCCTTACGAATTCATCATTTTTTTCGATTTTTTCGAGCTATCCATTGCGCCTCAGGGTGTTGTTACAACTGCTCTACAATCATTAGAAGCGGATGTACTAAATGGCATTGACGCCCGTGCGCATGATGCCTTGCCCCTGTCCTGAACATCTGCGAGACTCGTGTGTCTTCCAACCAGCAACGACTCAAAAGGGACACCACATGTAATGCGGCGCACCATTCTTTAGGTTTCTTTTGGTTCGATAGCCCTTGTTTTGATTAGATGAGGTTTTTCTGCCAGTGGATGCATGCGCAGTATTTGACCGAGGGCTTGGGTACCTTCAGGCGTCAGCATCGTGGGCTCATCTAATAGTGCGTTATTTTGGTCAGACCGTATGCAAATGTTAAGGAGCCAGAGCTGGAACGGTGCGATGCGTTTAGCCACTAGGTTAGTTTGTGGTGCGCCTGGAGCACGCGGATTTGACCCATGTTCTCGGTGTAGGGACGGTGACTATTACGTTTCAGCTTGTATGAGACCAGTCATGGATGTGCATGTGCTTGAGTTACAGTGTAGGAAGAAGAGCTACCTTTTTTTCCTTACACTTGGTATTTTTCGCTATCTGCGGTGGATTCGTGCTCCGGCTCTGGGATATAAGCATGCCAGGGAGAGTGTGACATAACACACGTTCTCGGAAACGGTGAGGCAGTGTCGGTGCAGTGCAATTCGTGGCAGGGGACAGCAGCAACTACAAGGTGTTTTATGTGAAACCTGCAGTAGCACCGAGGATCAGAAAGGCTGTCCAAGAGGCCGTTGGCTTGCGGACACGACGAATAACGAGCTTGGGGACGCGGCCGACGTCGTTGCCAACACTGTGAATGTTCATGGCACTTGCGCTCGGGAAGACAGAACTCTCAGTGCAAGGAAATGTTTCTGGCTTGGCAAGACTAGAACGGCTGTTATGAGCTTGAAGTCCATACAGTCCAAAAATGTCTTCCTGCTATTTTCTCGAGTTAATCATATGGCTGCAGAGTGCTTGTAGCAGCGTTTCCTCGACTTAGGAGGGGCATGATGCAGGTTCATGAGCGCTATGTATCCGTGTAATACTACTGGTTTTTCGTGCTCCTCGAGCGAGGGAAAACTCGGCAACGACCCCACGTGAGACCGGTTACATCGTCCTTTAGCGCTGGGTGTCGTTTGATGGATCCGCAGTAGTTGATGGAGAGTTAAGTGTGTTGAAATTGTTAACATCCTAGAAATGTGCTGCTTATGAGCTGGCATCTGCGTCCGCTATGTGGCAAATATTATTCGTGCGTTCCGAGCGCGCCCGGTGTGCCCAGCAAGTGCGCCCTTGGACCCTCGTAGGCACACACACACATCCGTGCCGACTAATCAATTTGGCAGCTCCCATGTTTGCTTTGCTTCAGCGTCGCTTGTCGTGACTTTTTCTGTGTCAGGATGCTTTAGTGCGACAATTTGCGTTTGCGGGGCTGAGTTAGACATTACAAACGCTCTCACAGGGATGGCTATGCAATATGTGGGCTGCTCAACACACAATAAGACTCATCGGCTACTTGTATAGACTATTCAGCAGCATTGGCAACTAGTCAGGCTACGCCCGATGGTAGCTACTCTGTGGAGTATGGCAATAGCGACAAACAGGCAGCGGCAAGAGGTGCGGCCTTCCTTTGGCGCCTTTTGGTGTGCATGCTCCTTTTTTATGCAGGTTCCTTGCGGATTTACGCGGTTTGTGTATGTATCCGCGAGGTGCCTGCATCGCTTTGAAGCTGGTATTGAGTTTGCGCACGGCACTTTTGCCGTGGCCGTTCGCAGATGTGCGCATGTGCATCTGTTCACCAAGGGCTAGAGGGCCCACATGTGTGATCGCCGTCTGTTTATGCGCTTTATGTGCAATGGAGCAAACGCCAGGTCCTCTGGATAAGCTGGCTGGTTCTTACGGCTACTGACGCAGTGTGGCAAGGCCTTTCCTGACGTTGCGATAACACGCGGTTACGGCCAGCAAGTATGCGCCTATTAGAAAGCTCATATGTTCGCGTGAACGGTTGAAGTGTGGGTACTGCTACATTTCATTGCTATCGTTTGGCCGTCACGGATGAACATCTGGGTGCGTCGAGATTTCTGGAGTTGTAGTCCAGGGAGAAGTCGTATTGTGCTTTGCTTGAGCAAAGGCTGTCTAGCTTACGTACTGCTGGTAAGGGGTGTTTTGGCACGGCGATATGCGCTTGCACGGCGGCGTATGGCAGTACAAACAACCTTAGTGAGTTTGTGACGCAGTATATGTGCAGCACAGTAAGTGGTAGGATGTGACGTTATTCACGTCAAGCGTCTAGTGTATTGACAACTGGCCTGGCTATGCATGCATGCAGTTATTTTCCTGAAGACGATGAACAGATAAGCGTGGGCCTGGGCTCACCTCCCGGCCACAACGTAGATGGTGTAAGCTGTCAGGGCCCTTACGCGAAAAGCCGCGGAACAGCTAACCGATTGTGGGTCTGTTGGGCAACACAGAATACGTCGGAACATTTAGTGCGGGCGCGTCGTGCATCGGCGACAATGGGTAAGGCGTTTTTGGTTCGGCGGAAGTGCAATTTATGGGTGTGCCACTGGCACTCCTTGGAGGTACCCTTCTCGTTCCTATTTGTTTGTAGCATCTTTTAGCAGGCACGCAAAGCGACTAGCGTAAAAGGCAACTTGCTCTATGCAGATGAAATGCCACTTCGTCCTTAAATTTTCGATTATCGCCGGTTTTCAAACAAGGTGTGATTTGCCAAGGACGCCCTCCGCCGCCAGCTGTGTCGTTTTGCCCATGCCGCTAGCTGCACGGACAAAACTGGGATTGCACTTGATTGTGGCCAGCTTGCATTGGTTTGAAATTAGGTTTTGTGCCGATGGGAGCATACACAGTACTTGTCGGAAAACAAGTGGAGCTGCAAACACGAACACCGTGCGGTTGGTCGGTATGGTTGCTTGCGCCTGCGGTAGAGGCTTTGTGATCCCTTGTGTAGCTTTCCGATGGCGCTCTGTTCTTGGCAGAAAGTACGTGCATGATTAGGAGTAATACACTAATATATGCGACTTTCCCACCATCTAGACAAGTTTGCAAATGTCTGAAGCACGCGAATCAAGGCCATCTTCTCGGCGTTGTTATAGCTGAAGCATGCGAATCAACCATCATCTCGGCGCTGTTATAGGTGGTATCACGTTCCAGCTTGTATGAAACCAGGCATTGGAAACCAAGCATTGGTGCATAACCGCATGCGTGTATATTCATGCCGTTGCATTGTGAGATAGTCTAGGCGTGTTTGGAGTTAAATAGTCTACCATCCAGTGTCTACGTTGCGGTGTTTTGGCGCTGGGACGTGCGTTTTCCAGACATAGTGTGACATTGCACAAACTCGCAGTCAATGTGTGACACAGTATACGCACTTACACAACACAGTACCTGGTAAGAAGCTGCAGGGACTGCGCAGTGATGTATGTCGGATCTCTGTTGGCGTCGCAGATCAGCCCTGTTATATGCGATGGCACTTGTTCTGTGTAAAAACGCGAATGGCGACCGATTGGCCACAGCACGGAGTGCGGCCAATACACATTATGCATTAATGGGCGGCGTGTGCACACCAGAAGACGGATTTGGTGCAGCCGGTGGCATATTAATTCGGGACAATCAGCTACGTTGCTTCATGGTGGAAATATTTGCAGTTTATCATCGTGCTGCAGGGTATCAGTAGCGACATTCCGCTGTTTCCGGGAAACTTGTCTCATGTGTGTCTGCATCTTTAACGTGCTAACCATTTGCGATGCTCCCTTGTCTCCCAAGAAGAAGATGTTCTAGAAGCAACCCTCATGTAGCCAACTGCATCTTTGTGCTGCTGGTATTGTTTTCAGTTGACTCATGCGCTTTGGCTGAAAGTATGTCTGCCGTCAGACGTATGAGGAGCCTTTGGTAGACGGCTAGGGGACCCTCATGCCTGAGTATCATAGGGTTTTTGTCATTTGTCTGCGCATTGACGGCCACGGTGTGCCCGGTTTTCCCTTAAGTCACGATCACGCGGTGGCCTGCTCAGGAAGTGGGTCCTTCCTAACAAACGCATCTGATAGGGGAGGTTGTGGGTCTCCATAAAGTAAAGGTTGTCGGATAGCGCACATGGGTGCACATGCGCACGCCTAATGACTTGCGGAGTTGTACTGGAAATGGAAGTCCATTTTGCTTTATCAATGGCTTTCTTTCGTATCTACTGGGAAAGGTTGTTTTAAGCCTACGATATATGTTTGTGTGGCAGAAAAAGCAGTGAAGGCGTGACGCATTACCAGTGCAGTAGGCTGTATTAGGCAGCGGCGACAAGGCGGTGACTCGTCTTTAAGGCTCAGCAGTAGCAAGGGTCAGCCAGGTCAGGCTTTGCGGAAGTTATTCTGCGGAGGATGCAAAGAGCGACGAGCATGCCGTAGCCGGAGGCACCGCCAACACAAAGAGTGTTGCACGGAAAAACGCGTAACCGCTAGCTCACTCCGTCGGGTAAAACAGAAGAAAGCGGAAGCTGTTCTGCGGTTGAGTGTTTCTGGCTTGCTGAGGCTACATAAGATTCTATGCGTTCGGGAAATATGCTATTGTTGTATGTCATTATGTTTTTTTCCAGTTAGCCTTCTCGCGGTAGGCGTCCGTAACAAGTTTCTATAATCCTCACAGGCGAGTGTGGTACAAGGGATCTTCGCTTATGTTCACAATATCTCTTCTTCGCCTTGAGCGTTCCGATTCCCATAGTTCCTCCTAGTTGAGAATGCGAGGTAAATGCCCCATGTAGCAAGGTGTATCGCTGTGTATTTTTCATTAAGCATGCTCGTGCGTGGCGTGGCATGGTTCAAATTAGTCTTTTTTTGCCGGTGGAGGTACGCGCAAGGTTGTGCTGGGAAGCTGGGGGACCCGCGTTTGTAAGCATCGTTGCTGTATACAGTAAGTATGCGCGAGCAGAGACAGGATTGTACGTTTTTTTTGGCAAGGCGGTGTGTACAGAATAAGTAGCCAGAGTTCAGGACACGCGATTTAGCACGTTTGAGGCGCGGTAATCAAAATCTGGTTTTAAATGCGTTTGTGCAGTGATTTGTGCCAAACGCTTAACAGCAATGGCATTCTGCCCGCTTCTGTTTGGTTGGTGGCGTTCTGCAGAGAGCGGAGATAGCGAACGTCGGGCAACGGAAGACAGCGCTGGCACCACAAGTTCTATGGGAACGCATAGCGCTTGCACGTGGGAAGGAGGCGTCCGTAGTCCAGTCATGTGCTTCTATATTGGCAAAGTTGCTTGCGTCTTTTTAAATTCCGATGAGGTGCAGCACATGCATGTGTCTCTGGCATTATCTAGAGCTAGCCATCTGACGGCAGGGTGCTCGGACCGTCGCTCAGAAACCCTTAGACGCGAAGCCGGTACAGGTCGCTGTAGTGCGCATCTGTCATATATATTATGGCCCCTGACAAATATGGATCTTCTCTTATTCTCTAGCAAGACGGAACTCACCATGGTGACATCTGCTGCCTTCGCCTTTAAGGGTCCCTGAGCGGTGCTCCGAAGACCGGCGCACGCCAAGGGCTGCATCTCATGGTAATATGCGTGCGGTTGATTCGCAGATGTTTGGAGAGCTAAGTGTCTTCCCCATGTGATAATCGTGGTGATGCAGTTTGTATGCTGGCGTCTCCGGCCTAGGCGTGGAACGTTCCCCTCTATCGCTCTCACCGGCTGCCCGTTTGTCCAGGACGTACGCCCTTTGTCTGAATGTGTATGTATCAACGTAATCTGCTCTTGCAGGTTATAGACCTTGATAGGTTTCACTTTGTCTGCAGTCCAGAATGGATGTCTACGTATATCCGTGCCAATATTTGAATTTGGAGAGTTGGATGAAGAGTGAATTATCTTCGCTGAAGTCATGCTGTGCATCGGCATCTGATGTATAGGGATGGTGTGGTGCTGTGACATACATGTATGAAGCAGGATGCGGCATAACATGCGCTGTCAGTGATGCGGGGACTCGGCGTGGGTGAAGCACGATACGCTGTAGGTGCCGGCAGTGCCTGATGAGTTTTCTGGGTCACAGGTTCAGCAGTAATGATGGTCAGGTTGGTTATGCATGATGGAAGCTGATCTGTGAAGGAGAATAGCCACGTGCGTCATGCTGCGGAAGACGCAACCAAGATGAATTGTGCAAATGCAGGCAGTGTGTGCACGAGGAACCGCGGAATCTTCCGGCGCCACCGCTTACCCATTGTATAGACACAGGATAATACACAAGAAAGAGCAACCCCTGAAGCGGGTGGGTTTAGGTGTTTCTGGCTATGAGAGATTACTGGTATGGGCTCAGGCCAGGTGCAGTTTGTGAATGTACCCTTGATTCTTTCAAGCTGTCAATAGCGCGGCAGGGTGTTCTTCGCACTGTTCCATAATTATTTGATGTGAACGTGGTAAAGAGCACCTCGATTCGCATGCATTATATATTTTATTCGTCTTGTATTTATTTGATTGTAATTGGCCCTCTAGTAGGGTGAGATTCGACGAAAACACGTCATATTGGCAAATGCATTGTATTGCTGTAGCTCTTTGGCGTACGCCTGGGCTCCAGCCTTGGTTTCGATTTGCACTAGTTCTGTCTGCCGGCAGAGGTATGTGCAGTATTTGACGGAGGGTTAGGGGACCTGCACGTGCGAACATCGTAAGGTTATGCAGCTTGTGCTCTGCTGTTCACAGCTGCGGTGTGGCAGAGCCTTCTCTGGCGCTACGAGTGCGTGATGTTTTGGACAGGAAGTATGTCATCAGGCACAAATGCGCCTGCCATTAGAAGTGATTGGCTTTACTGAGTGTCAGGCTGTCTAGCGGCAATCACCGATGCATATATGCATGCGAGAACTTTCACGAAGTTGCAGTGCAAGAAGTGGGAGCTCCCTTTGCTTCACTTTGTGCTCCGCTTAGGTATTCACTGGTTCGGTGTGTACTGACACTGCACTAGGCGCTTGTGAGACGAAATGGTAAACCGCAGACAGCCTCCGTGAATTGATTAGACAATGTCTGCAGTGGAATACTCGGTAGGAGGGAGGGGCAACGAGGCTAACAACGAGTCGGCTAGCCTACTGTGGAGGTGCTCGGTAACACGAAAGACCACTACGCTACGCCCGTCCTGTAGGCGGGTGGTTCTGGTTTTGCCATAGTACTTGAGCAATTTTGCCGGTGCAATGCGTGCGTGTTACACTCCTGTTTCAGGTCGGAACATCAAGGCAAAGTGCTCGTCCCACCCCAAAGTAGGATGCAGAGGCAAACGAGAGAGAGCCTTCGGCCTGTTCGGACGTAGCGCTTCGACTAAAGCTCTCAGTGTTTTGAATTCTGGGTGTTTCTGCAGGGCGAGAAGGTTCACCAGAGACTTCCCATGCAGCCAGCGGTGTCCCTTGCACTTTGCCTTGAAGTTTCTTATCATTCATCTTCTCTGACAAAATCTAGTTCCATCTGCCAGTAGAATTATGCGCAGTATGTCGCGAAGGGTAGGTCCCTTGCACGCGTGGCCGGCGCGGGATTCTGCAGGTTTTGTGCACACGTTTAAGGCTCTGGTGTTGCAGATGTTCTTTTGTTATGATCGCACGCTGTTTCGGCCAGAAGGTATGCGCATGACAAGCATCCACAGCCGTGAAAATTCCATGCGCCCAGGAACTATAAAAGCTCATGCCAAAATTGAAGCATGTGAATAACGTCCACCTTCTAGGCACATGCGAACTGTAACGTCTCAGCTAGTATGGCAGCGGGCCTGGATGTGTGTCTGCATGTGTTCAAACTTATAAAGTTGCAGCGTGAGAAGAGGAGAATGTAGTTTTCCCTTTAATGCTGTTTTTCTTTAGTAGATACCGGTGGGAAATTGCGACATACGTTTGCTAGACAGACTGTGACCACAGCTGGTCCCAGTTTTTTGGCGGGGCAGAGCCTTTTTAACACAGGTAGTGGTGGACGACTGCATAGGCTACAGCGTAATTTGTGTCAAACGCTTCGTAGTATTTGCTTCAACGCCGGTTACGCATTTTTGTTCAGCGGAGATGGAGAATAGCGAAAGGGTGACCGCTGCGGAGAGCGGCCCCACGCGAATTGTGTGAGTAGTTGTGGTGTTTGCACACAAGAAAGCAAAACTCGCAGCGCAGGAGAAAGTTCCTGTTCTGCCGACAGTGCCAGAGGTGTCCTTGGATTTGAGGTGCCTCCACTTTATGGGTGCAATATATTGTCCCTCCCCATAGCGATCTCGTTGCAGGATGTTCAGTGCACCCTTCGGCAGTCATCGGGGGTAAACGTGAGGTAGGCCGTTTCGGTCCGCCCGCGCTACATGTCGTTAATATTGTGAACGGCTGTGATTCGTAGCTTTTCAGCAAGCAACAATCCTGCAAGGACGCCCATGCAGCCGGTTGTGTAGTTCAGCAGCGCTTGGTTTACCTGTCATCGTTAAAATTGGCTCCGCCTTCCGAAAGAGGCATAAAATATAATTGGCAAAGAGTTAGGGTTTGGAAGGTTGCAATTTACCTGCTCTACAGCTATATTGTGACAAAGGCTTTCTGGCGACCCGATCTCTGCCGTGTTCGGCCAGAAAGTATGCATATGATGAGGAGCCAGAGTTGCTGGGAGGCGATGCGTTCAGCAACTAGAAAATGTTGTAGCACGTATGAAAGACCCACATCACACATACCTTCCCGGAGCACAAATGCGTGCTGCTGCCACTTCATTCAGCCTGTAGGGAAGCAGGCACGGATAGGAAAGCCCATACATGTCGCCTGATGGGATCACAGTGTGAGCAGAGGGAGTCTGCTGTCATATACGCGCGCTGTCTTTAGGCTCGAATGCTGCTGCACTATTTTGGATCTCCACAAATGCTTGCGCTCAAGTGTATGGCATTGAAGACGACCCGTGTCGCTCTCTTGCCTCTGGTAAAGGCAATGCAGCACATGGTAGGAGACGGCAGCCGCCATGTGGCGATTAATCGCTAATGTCTAGTAACGTGCACGGCCAGTGCGGTTATGTATGATTGGTTGTGCTTTTGGAAGAACAGGTACAACAAAGTGCCAACCATGCTCAGCTCGGCCCCCCTAAGCAGAGTGTTCATCGTTCCCCAACATAGAAAGCGGTGGCAAGTGAAAAGCAAGCCGTTGGCCCGTTTGAACGCGACGTTGTTACCACGTCGTGAATATTTCCGATTGAAGCACTTTAGCAAGGGCGCCCAATGCACCCAGTTGATCCGCCAGCAGTTTGTATCAAGTTATCATTGAATGCGCCTGTTGTCATTGAAATCAGCTCCGGTTGCTGGTAGGAATACATGAAATGTTTGGCAGAATGCTGGGACGGCTAGGCCTGGGGATTCCAAGCGGTTACAGAGTTCGTGTGCGCACTTTAGCAGTTACCGTATAGCGTATGCCTAAGGCTTTTCTAGCTTTCCGATTGAGTGCCTCGCTTCGAGCACTTATTAGCATGGGCGATCGACCAGGACATCTCTGATTGTTGTTCCGTGGAAGACAGACACAACTTAGGTCGGGTGGCGGCCTGCATCATGCAGTGGGGCGCGGAGAACATGAACTNGTGGAAGACAGACACAACTTAGGTCGGGTGGCGGCCTGCATCATGCAGTGGGGCGCGGAGAACATGAACTGTTCAGACACGCGCAGCGCTTGCCCACATGAAAGCGGAATGTGTGATGCAGCCGGTCGTTTGTGCATTGGGGGGATTATCTAGCTCGTTTATTGATCAAAACAGGCATGGGAAATAAATATGTCACTGATATTTTTCCAAGCTAGCGATTTCGCAACAGGCCCTTCGTACCTTAGCTGCGCAATCCTTAGACGCAGAGGTGGCGCAGACGACTTTGGTTAGTGTGCGGTACGTAACATTTGTGTCTTGCGGGCTTCCGGCTTTCGTTGGTGCTATAAGGAGGATTTCGGCAGTGAAGCAGTGGAGTTAGCTGCTCCGGTTTGTACTGTGCATTACTTTTCCGCTCGATATTCACCTGGGGCCACTGCAGTTGTCTCCGTCTGCTCACAGAAGTATATGCAGTGTTGCGTACGTTGCGCGCAGATTTAGGTCTGTATGCACTGATGGGTTTCACAGTTCGTATTCGCACGTTTACTGCTGCTTTATGGCCAAAGCTTCTCTGGCTTTCCGATCGAGCGCCGGTTGCCCTAGAAAGTATGCCCGTAGTAGCAAATTAAGGCTAGGAGGTGTGGGTTCTGCTACGCCTCAGGCTGCCTGATAGCGGGCACTGAGATATATGTCGGTGCTCACGGATATACAAAGTTGGAGCGCTAGAAAATGACGAATCTTTCATTGCCTTTACCCTGGTCCTCTCTAATATCTGGTGACACGGGGAACGTTCGAGCTGCAGTGTGCGTTTGTGGGGCATAGCGTGACTTTTCCAACTAGATTGAGGTGAAGGGGTGACGCAGTATATGGGCAGCGCACTAAGTTGTGGGGAGCAGCAGCGACAACGTTCTGATTGATGCCTCATGGTTAGAGCCATTGGCAGGGGCCTCGGTTATGTCTGTTGCAGATTGTTTTGCGGGAACGGGAAATAGCCAGGGCTAGGGCACGGCGTAGAGGGCGACCAACACAACTAGTGTAAATGCTTATGGCGCCCGCGCAAAGGAATGCTGGACCGTTAACTCATTGTGTAGCTGTTCGGCAATACAGAGGTGCGCGGAGCCCTTAATGCAGTTGAGCGTTTGTGGCTTGACGATATTACTTGACCTGGTGTGGGTTCGAATAAGTACAGCGGACGAATGTCTCACTGAGTTTTGTTCCAGGTTGGCTCCTCAAGCCTAAGTGTGTATCTCAGTTCAACACATTAGGTAGAGGTGGACGAAAAACAGCCCCTTGACCCGTTTACGTATGATGCTTCAAAAGCGTTTTCAATATTTCCGCTTTTTGCTTATCTTTCAACGAGAAGCAAGTTGACAACGAAGTCGCATGCAGCAAGTCCCATGCATTTGAGGTCGGTATCAAGCTCGCGCTCAGTTCGTTTTTTCCGGATAAAATAATCCCCGTCTGCTGGTAGAAGTACAGGCGGTATTTGGTGGACAGTTAGGGGAAGCAGCTTGCGTGATCATCATAAGGTTCCGCGCGTTGTGTGCTGCCCTTTCCGGTAGCGG
>HG716196.1:0-29322 GCA_000499725.1 Eimeria brunetti
CAGCCCCACCCCGATTAAAAGAATACCCGGGAAACATGGTGCCAAATGGTATCGCTTTCACGCTTCTTCGTCATGTGCGCGCCCCGCTCTACAAACACGTGTGCATCTGAACACGCAAGTTCATGTGCATCCAGATGGTGGGCAAATAAGACGCACGTATACAAGCATTGCAGGTGCAAACAGATGTGCGCCATCAGCCTGCCGATCAGCGTCTGCTCACCGTGCTGCCTGCATCCTTCTGAATACCTTCGCGACTGTCAGACCGTACTGCGGGCATACTTGCTGAGCCTCACAGCAAGTGCGCGAGTTATAGTGGAAGGCATATTGACACCGCACGTCAGATATGCGTACGCGAACTGCAGAGCCAATCGATGCAAGCAAGTTGGTTACAGGACTACGCATGTCAGCGTTCTACGAGAAATTTATGACGCGCTTGAGGTGATCGGCCAAGATCCCACGAAGGAGCGTTGTTTTCGTGAGCACCCTCAGGCGCACGCATAACACGGAAACATTTCCTCCTTTGTGCCCTCAGCAACTACGTGGAGGTGCTACAAAGTATCTACGGTAATGGTTTACTCACCAGTTGCATTCGATTCCATCTGTCCGCCCTCCGTACGGGCCCGGCAGCGGCGCTTGCCTGCGTTCGTCTGTCGGTTTTCCCCTGCTCGTTTGACATATTCCTCGATATTTTCGAGGAAACGATACTACAATATGGTATCTCCAGAATGCCACGTAGGTCAAAACTCAACCCAGCAGCACCTGGGCCCCCTTTTGTTGTAGTGCACTTCACTGTTCTTGATCCGTACCGGCATCTGATGCGTAAGGATGACCTGAATGCTGCAGCAAAGTTAAGCAATAAACCGCGATTGTAGAGTTGTATCCACCCGTACCACAGGCTAAGGGTCAAAGTGTTGCAGTTGAATGTGCAGGGTTTTGTGCTGTGTGTTTCTCATTGTTCGCTGCCTGTAGATCGCGCATTCTTTGGAGCACCGTTCGAGATACGAACCCCAACCGGCTTATGGTGAGTTCTATTGTCAACAACAGGCCAGCATTTCGAGCTCCGGCATTCCCATCGCGCAATTGAACACGCAGGTGTAGCTTATCTCTGGCAACACATTAGGCATTACATGGAGGGAAGATTAATATCCAAGCGGCCCGCTGTCGACAGGTGGCAGACGCCAGTTCCACCAACATGCTCACGTGTAGTCCCAAACTGTGTTTGTACCCAAATAGAGCTTAATGCAGGAGAGGCCCCCAAACAGTGCGCTAGATGCAGTGCACGCAACACTCCTATGGAACGTGCAGTAAGTCGCTTCTAGTGCGTGAGTTGCCATTAGTTTACTTTGGCGGAAACCCACATCTCTGTGCCCAAGTGGCACACGCACTTCCTGACGAGGTGTCCGAACAGTAGGTACGGAAATACCGTATTGTTGTTCTCCCTTCACGTAGCAACTATTTGCCCTTCTTTTCGCAAAGCAGTGGGCATAGTCGTTGTAGAGAAACGCACTAAATAATTTATGCACGCTGCTCCAGTCCCGTTCGACACCAATACTTCACACTCTCATTGTGTCCAAGCTCAGCATGTGTAACTGGATCGCGCAAAACCAAGGCGTGCATAGCACTCCAAGTTACATGAAAATGCATGTAATGTCGAAACCACGAAGCTTTTTGGATGGGATGTTAGCCTGCGTCTTATGATTCAACCCACAGGCTAAGCCATTTGTTCGTAGAAAAAAGAAGGAGTATGCACCTTGGGACGGCCCCTGGCATTATGCTGCCGCTCAAAACTACAAAACAGATGCTGCCTCCCCTGTCCCAGCACCGTACGTGCACAACCAGACTGAATGTCACAATCTTCCCAGGTTCATCTGTACAAGTTTTTACCTACTTCACTCGATGCAATTCTCAACGGCCCACCACTGAACTGCGTACCACAAACAGGCAAGCCGCCTCCACCTGCTCGCTCTTCGCTTCCCCCATGTGTTGCTGCTCCAACCCGATTGCGTGACGCGCCATGCTGTTCAACTTGCAGAGGCATGCTTAGCCCCGCGAGTACATGACAGGAGCAGCCTCCAATGTCGCCTGCACTCATACACATGGCGCACAATACCAACGTGTGTCCCGGTAATACCCGCGCCGTCTGTCAAATTCACCGGCACAGTCGGCGGCCACCAGAATCGACCAGTTGCAGGAAGCGCCCACTCCACCATCCTTTCCACGTTAACATTCGCCATCCACTGGTAGAAAAAAGCAGATATTCCTTGACTGTTTGACGCACCCGCATCTGCACGTCATTGCCTTACTTACGGCAATAGGATTATTGAGGTCTTGAGTGTCGCCATGCACTGTGTGGTAGGCTAACCTGCTCGGCCTCGCGAGCACCTTCCCCAGCTGCGGATATTGTGGCTGAGTGAAGAGCCGCACTGCAAGCAAATCAGGATGCTACTACCTCAACGATAAGGTTTTCTTACAAATCGGGGAGGCACTGCGTGCGATATATCCTGAAATAACCATGCGTATTTGTGCCAAAAGTTCGCCGTGCACGCATGCCACA
Organism: Eimeria brunetti; assembly: GCA_000499725.1. Lineage (NCBI taxonomy): Eukaryota > Apicomplexa > Conoidasida > Eucoccidiorida > Eimeriidae > Eimeria > Eimeria brunetti. The sequence continues at coordinate 2,555 of HG716196.1, forward strand.
ATGATATTGCATCCCGCCGCTGCAGGGCACTTCATTCACACTGGAGGGTGAACTTCGAATGACTGCACTGCGCCTGCGCTAAACACCATTTTGTTTCTAAAGTATAGCTGTCCGATGAATGATGTTTGCTGATGAGCACGCGCACATGAGCAGTTGAACCTGCCTTTGATATTGGGGTATGACTGCACGTGCGACAGCAAACCATGCACATGCGGAGTGTGGAGGTAGGCTCTATTGGCTATGTATATGTGGTAAATACTCTATTTGCTACAAGCATCGCCGCACTGGAAAACAGCGTGCGCGCGTTCAGTCAACCGTTGATTCGGTCTAATAGCATGAAGCCTACCACACAACGCTCCCGCCTACTACACATCTTGCTTTTTTGAAAAGCCCAACGCCGATGCTCTGTAGAGGTAGCCGCAATACCGCGTGCGCATAGGTTTCTCGTGCACAACGTATCCCGAGGAGCAAGTTAAGAGGAGCCTACGCTGATGCGCATGGCTGTCCGTTTCGTTGTAAGGTAGCATGCGCGATATGACCGTGCATGTTACCTGACAACGGAACAGTACGCAGGGCGAAAACTGTTCCTGCAAGTCACAGTAACCACGGGAGCCAAGGATTAAAAAAAACGGACCTCAAAGACTGGGCATACGTGCCCTCTATATTGTTTCACTTTGGCTATAGTCGAAGTAGTGGTAGGCTGCGGCCGATCTAATGTGGAATGAGCACTTGTCCAAGCTCATCTCCCATGTCAAGAACCTGCATACCCCCATGCTGTGCAACGCATGGTCTGCAACATGGCATCTATGTATGCTTTTCCGAGTCAGAAGCATGTATGCACTCCCGCGTTACTGCTCATAGCTGTTGGTCAAAATCTACCCGTAAGCCCCACCTCTCTCTGCTGCGAATGTTTGTTCCCCCTATGATGCCAACAGCACATGGGAACATAATAACGTTGCACCTCAGTAGCCACAATACTGCAATGCATTGTGCAAAGCTGTTTAACAATGAACAACGGGTATTTTACCAACTGCTATACGGACAAGGGCCCGCCTCCCGTTCCGAGTTGCCAGTTTACTGTGAGAAGGCGTTGATGAACACTTCCGCATTTATTACATCCGTCCCTGCCGCACCCACGCACAATCTTGAAGTCGTGCACAGTACAATGCAGCTACTTCAACGGAACACCGGTGAACCAACTAAAAGCCGAGTCTGGTTCATCTTGTCCATACTTACATGCTGATACCGAACAAACGCATCCCCCACCGTCTTTAGCCCGATGCGGTGGCCAGGTGCTAACTCGACCTACAAGACACGACTGATTAATATGCGGCTCAGGCTATACGTACTTTTCCCTTTTGACGGCACCGACACCGCATTTGGCACACTGCCCATCCCCTTACAGGGGAACGCACTCCCACCACATCAGCCTTGTACCGTATTGAACCTGCGCTGCCTAACCCAGTCTCTGTAATAGCTTGTGAATGTAAAGCCCAATGTTGTTTGCTCACTCCGCGAATCTGCGCTTGCGTATTCCTGATTCTTTGCACACCCTCGAGTCAGTCACGACACCGCATACCTTGCGCTTCATACGCTGCCTTACGCAAATACATACAAGCACATTAACTGACCACGCGCGTCTTGGTCTTTTCAGTTTAACTCGCTGCAAAGCTTCAGAATGTCTCGTCAGGCGAAAAGCTGGGATATTTCTATCGGCCGACGTAGACGCCACCACCGGTACTGACAAGAAATGTCACGTGCCCCCCGACTTAACCACTTGTCGACTGCTCCGTGTGCCTGTCAGCCTGTGCAAATGCTGTCATACCCAAATTAGAGGCGTGGCATGTAGACGCTACAACTTAAACAAGGTAATTGCGATCTAACATGCCAGCATGGATGCAGATGCTGTTGGCTGACTGCTGCAAAGCTTCCTAAATAAGTAAGGGCGCACTGGCTCCCGAAACTGTCGTGTTTTCATAGAGGTGGGAGAACCGTTGAGGGTTCCTGCAACGTGCTCACTGGTATCCAGAATAATATACTCCACGTATTGCTTACGTTCATTGCACAGGCTTCTGCAGTTCCTGCTCTCACCCAAAACGTCACTATCGAGGCAACTTCAGGGCACAGCGAAGAGTCCACCCGCTGCTCCACAACAGTGAACTTGGTGCGTAGGGAGACTGAAGCCTCTATTTGTCTCCTGCTGCTCTACACGTAGCACTGTCTCCAAGTCAAGCCAGAGGAAGGCCTGATCCATTGCATCGTATTCATGATTTTCTAGCATTTCCAGTTGCTTATCGTTTCTCGGAAAGCAGTTAAGCGAATACGTGTTTCTGCTGCACTTCACTGCTTCGCACAATTCCCTCAGGCAGGCCCCTCGTAGGTCGGGAATGCAACAACAGCTTCTGGTGGTGCCTGTCCAAGTACGCTGTATGGCATAAACCGAGTCGTCGCCGCGCCTAGGCAGACACCTATCGTCTAGGCTGCTCGTAAGATCGAGGGAAGCAAAAATACTCTGTAAGCCAGCACAGTTCAGAGAGCGCAAGGAGTGGGCACTCTAAATTGGAAATCCATGCATTCCCCAGGAGGTATTTGCACATGAGTCAAAAACAATAACGGGAACGTTTAACAAAATGGAAGAAGTGCTGATACCACCTGTGTACTCACAACCCCGTGCATGTCGATATCCATTGCTCCCAAGCCATTTTTGCTACATATTAGGATATCATGATGCACAAACAAGGCCACCCATGCAAAAACCGTTTGAAGCCAACTCTACCAGGACAGCCTATCGCATGGAGGTACCATAAAAGCACTGACACACCGATGTATAACTAAAGAAGATACAGCGTTTCCGTAAGCCGTGCTGCTTGTCGACACCCCCGCGATTAGAACTCTGCTGGTCCCAAAACTCCCATAGAGCTGACGAAAGCGTTTCAGAAGCAACTAGGTAGTAATTTGGGGCAGACCGTGCCTAGCGCACAGCCAGCAGACAGCCACAATGGACTGTAAATGCATCCGTGTAAGCTTACTCAAGTTGTGAAGTGATCAACGACTCAAATTCTCATCATTCATTGTAATCAAAGGCTACAGTGACTACTCCCACATAGAAAGCATAAACAATGTCTACTTGCTGCTAAAGACCGGGATCAATGCCTATACACATGGACGTATAGCTGTTTTCGCCGTCCTGGCGCCCTTAACTGGGGAATCCAGTTGCAACATCTCCCACAAACATAACGACTTTAAAAGACGTGCCCATGCACCAACGGGTAGTGATGAATGCTCAAGCAACCTCACTTATCGCCCCTTTTCAAGCTACATGCGCACTTTCTGGGCGAAACAGCACGCTATCGCAACTCCAAAGAAGATAACGCCAAACAGAAGCTAAAAACGCATCTCCAACCGACATAATCCGACGAACGCCACACGTACAAGTCTCCTAGGCCTCTTCTCAACGCTGTGTACACCTCTATGGGCACAAAATGACTCTTTCAACAACGGCACGCAAACTGACCACAAGCTCAATACAAACTGCAAGACGGGGGAGCTGGTTGCATGAGCCACCATTATCTAATCGCTTCTCGTTTGATGCCCAAGGAGAATCAAAGATGTTTAAGGCGCTAAGAGGTCACGTGCATGGAAACCGACGAACCTCTTCGCCTTTGCGTTCGCCTACCGCGTTGGGGGGGGTATGAGCAGTTTGCCATGATATGCCAAGCAAAAACAAAGGTACGTGGCACATCCAATGGTTGGACCTACTCTGAAAACAATGCTAAACTCACCGAACCAGTTAGTGGCGCCTACCCTACCGGTTCTGGTTACTCTAACCTTAGGGCAATAGCGACACGACCAGCCACGGTTTCCGCGCCATGCATATTAACACTATTTCTTACTTTGCGCTCACTGTTGTGTTCGTTCTCCGCAGAATGGTATCGATTATCAGTAACTAGGCCGGTTGTCAATATTGGTGAACTTTCGGCACAGGCAACCACGTACTCGTCGCTGTCTCCTACCACGTAGTGCGCTGCAGACACAGTTCTTCGCGACCACTAGCAAGTTATTAATACTGTCAGACACTGCCTCAGAAACGCACATAGCATCGTCAGAACGCCCCGTTCCCAGTCGACAGCCAAGACAAAAACGGTTAAAGCGGGCGATGTCTCCCTACTCATACTAACACTTGATCCATTTCACACACACATATGTCTATGTGTGCTTTCATACAGCCTGACAAATACAAAATAGTTATGAACGAGCTGAGCGAATAAGATCGCTTCTAACGGCATACATGCCAGATATAACATCCCGCGAACACAGCGCAGATCCGCATTTGCCACACCGCGACTATATACCCGCCCATAGCGACAAAACACCTCCACGATTTTCACGGATGCGGGTCTTTTAGATATCCGGCAAATACAGTGGAAGCGTCTATTAGCATGCAGAGTGGAGTACAACCGGAACAAGCGAGGCGACTGCACGGAACAACTGAAAAACGACTTAACTGGCTGCACGGGCCGCCCGTGTCAAATCATCCATTGTTTGACCCAGCGAGGGCTCGAATTGTTCAAGACGTGCATGCAGGCCGGGCACCTAACCTCCTTGGCGTTTTCCTACACTTCACAGCTCTGCGAGTGCTTCGCCGTGAGACGTTACACTCGAAGACGAATAAAAAGCACATTCATATACTGTGTCTAGTACAAGCACAAAACAGCTCAACAAATCTCGCCAAACCAAAACGAAAAAGGCCTGAGCTGCGGGGTCAGATTCCTTTTCCATTTCCCAATAGCAACGCAGTCAGCTATTGGCACTGCGTGTTTTCGTGCAAGCGCCATGAGTATAAACAGAATTCGCCTTTGCAGCACTCTCGTCCGGTGCCCGCCCACTGCTTGCCGATCTCCACAAAGCAGGTGGTATCGTACACCAACGAGATGGCAGTCAATACTGCTTAGCGTTTAACGCAATTCACCGCATAGTCGCGGCACCCTTCCTAAATAGAGCGGCGTAGGCATACAGTTACCGATGGAGACAGACCGCCTCTAACATCAGATCCTGCCCCGCAAGAGCATATCTCCAAACTCAGAGACGTAGACGAATGCTCCAAGTACATAACAAATAACAGCACGCTTGAAGCGAAGGGAGCCTCCACTGTTCCCACACTGCAGCCATATGCATGCACATACCCATCCATGCCTGCCCCCATACAAGCTGAAAAGTAACAGGCCTTACAATCACGCCGACCAAATGCATTTGTGTTAACGGGCATGCGTCCTGCAAACGCCTGCGCGCGAGCAGAACTGTCCAAAGAGCGGTCGTTTTACCGCGACCGTAGATACACTCACAGAAGTTCCATAACCCCTACACCCTCTCCAATGCAGGTTCCCTAGCTCGCCGTCAAATACTGCTCCTACATCTATGAGCAGAAACTAATTTTGACCCAGGCAAGTAAAACATGCACGAGTTTTGTGAAGGCTGCAAAACGTTGCAGATGGTTACATGGGGCTTCCTTGTAGAGTCTCTCCATGCAACTATCTACTTAATTTTAGAGCTGGCGCGAATATATTCTAGGGCGAACGGCGGGAATTGAGAATGTTCACAACTAAAGGTAAGCATTACGCGCGTTCAGAACTAGGGTCCGTCTCCGGTTCGCCTCGGCCTACTAATTTGAAGTGTGATGAACACTTTGTCATGAGATGCCAAGTGTGAAAGATAACTAGCAGCATACCTATAAATTGCACCTACACCGAATGCAAAAGAGCTTGGCTCATGTCGCCAACGCAGAAGCACCTGCCCGAGCTACCGCGTTTCAGGCCTATTTGTGTTTTTCCATGACAGTGAACTAGGGGTTCCTCGTCCTCGTGTGGATGCGCCAGAAAAAATTGCTTAATTGCATTTGGCCTCGTCTTCAGCTGCAGCCCGTTCTTTGCTATTGCCCTTCTTCTCATAACAGTTACAATCATACACATACAGGATGGCCTCCATTAGTGTCATATGCTTTGCACACGCCACAGCGTAGCGTAGGCACTGTTGCCGTTACCACGTAGAGCAACGCAAGAATTCTGCGTTACCGATTGAGTCAGACCGTTTCTAACATCAGATCCTGCCCCGCAAGAGCATATCTCCAAACTCAGAGCCATAGGCGAATACTCCAAGAAATATAACAAATAACAGCACGCTTGAAGCGAAGGACGCTTCCACTGTTCCCACACTGCAGCCATATGCATGCACATACCCATCCATGCCTGCCCCCATACAAGCTGAAAAGTAACAGGCCTTACAATCACGCCGACCAAATGCATTTGTGTTAACGGGCATGCGTCCTGCAAACGCCTGCGCGCGAGCAGAACTGTCCAAAGAGCGGTCGTTTTACCGCGACCGTAGATACACTCACAGAAGTTCCATAACCCCTACACCCTCTCCAATGCAGGTTCCCTAGCTCGCCGTCAAATACTGCTCCTACATTTATAAGCAGAAGCTAAGTTCAACCCGAGAAAGTAAAGCATGCACACGTTTTGTGACTGCTGAGAAACGATGGAAGCAATTGCATGGGGGGTCCTTGTCGAATCGCTTATTCCTTGAACAGCAACGGGAACTGGCAGTGTTCGAGGGGTAAGGTCCGACTGCGTGCATATGTAGAGGCAGCTTCCACTTCGACCCCGCCAACCAATATAGAGTGTGAACACACGCTGCCGTGAGATGCCGGTAGCGAAAGATAATTCGCACCATGCAAGGCTGCGTCATCGCCTCCCTGAGATAATTTATAATGTCATCCTCCGTCGTGCAAGAGCGTTCTACAACGGTGGAATACCCCAGCCCAATTAGCATCGCAGAAAGCATTCCCTTCTTCCCTCACCGCAACTTCAACATTCTACACGCGTGCATCCCTACACAGTCTCATACAGCCTGAAGCGGAATAGTAGCTACGAGCTAAACATGCGTTAGATATAGAATATGAAGCACCGTTAACACCCTGTTTCTGAGCGCATCGCATCTTGGCAAGTCTGTCGCCTTTATTATGTGCACACTTTCTGGTCAAAGAGCCGCGGGATCGTAACCCCGGAAAAGACGTTGCCCCCCCGACGCCGTAGACGCACGCACAGTAACTAGAGAAGCCCAACTATGCTGAAGTACGCAGGTCCCCTTAGTCTTCGCTAAATGCTGCTTATATCGTATGGGCAGACGAGCTTTACTCCATACAGGGCGAGCGAGCCAAGTGCAAGCTTGAAACCAAAATCAAACCGATGCACTTGGGTGAATCAGGGTGTCCCTTCAGGTCGCTCCTTGCAGGAATACTGACGGCGACTATAAACTGTTTGACACATACGAAAACACAATGCTCATGCAGGCTGAGGAGCTGCTTTCCACTTGCCTTTACCTATTTGGGGTGATATGAACGACTGGCCGCGGAGCGCTTAGGTGGAAAAGAATTCTGGAATATATTATCAAGCTCCAACTGCCCAGGACACAACAGAGCTTTGAAAATATCGCCAGTGTAGACGCAACAGCCTCCAATATGCACATGGCAGTGCGGAGTTACGAATTCCGCGATAGTTTGTAAAAGCGGCACGAATGTGTCACAGTGCATGTTGGCCACGCCATCCCCCGCCGCCCGGCTCTCACTTCTCCTCTTCTCCGCAGAACAACCACTATCTACCACACGTGTCTGGTCTGAACGCCACTGCTGCTAAACGCTCGATGCAAATTTCCAAGTAATTGCTGTTGTTTCCAGTTTCATGTGGCGCAATACTTACGCAGCCAAACAAAATCGCTCAGATCGTTCGTGATTCCAGGTCGGTCTCGCAATCGCATATCAAACCGCCGAACAATTCAGCCCCTGTGAACAGCAAGCTCGTATTTCTCACAGTGCAGTTTGATGGATCTGAACGCGCGCACTTACGCATTTATATCTGCCGCCAAAACGTGACGAAGTGCACAGTATTCGAGTGCGTCGAGCAGGCAAATTCGCTTCTGAGTCCTCACTTCCTGAGCACAGCAAATTCCAATCTGCAACGCCAGTTACGGCTCCCCAACACTGCGGCAGTAGACACTCCCATACAGAGTGCATACCCGCACGCTGCTCGAGGATGCAGTCCCCATAGCCCTTCCACCAACACTGGATGTTCGCAACCGCAGACGGATCTGATTTCCATTGGGCTAAACAAGGAAATTGCAGGCGTTATAAAAGCATTGAAAAGGAGCAACTGGCGGCATGGGGAGTATTTGTCGGTTCTCCTTTGATTGGGGGATGGAGGAGAATCGAGAATGCTCGGAAGATCAAAGAAGTATCACGTGTGGGCACAGCCAGTGCCAACATCCAGTTTGCCTCTTTACTCTGTGTAGGAACCCTACGGACACTTTTCTGTGCAATGCCGAACTCGCACGAGAATTATTGTCTCATTCATATCCATACCTACTCCGAGAACCAAACCCCTCGAGTAATCATGCCAAAAAAGAACACTCAGTCTGCTTTACGAGTTCCTCTTCCATTTTCGTTGCCAAAAATCTGCGCGAGGTTCTACGCGCTGCGCGTTGTCTCTTTTTTGTATACACTTCCAATTGGCCGCGCGGTCGGCTGCTGCTTGCCTTTTGCTATTCCTGTCTCTTGAGGAACTGCCACCAAACATTGCCAAGCTGCCCGTCAATACTACTAAGCGCATCGACCCGAATCTTCCCGTAGTAGTGTTGCCCCCCATTAGCATCACGGATTCACCTGCACACGCATGGCGTCATCCACGCACTGAGGTTCTTTCATATCAGATTTTGCCTTGCGAGCGCATATAACAGCAGCTGCAGAACACCCAAGCTCAGTATATACCAAGGAGGAGCACGGCTAGAGCGAACTGCGTTACTGCTTTTCAAACTGGAAATGATAACCCTGCGTGCATGCACGGTCAGGCTACCGCTTGATGTCGGCCAGGAACGTAACTGTTTGCAATAACCGTAGACGTAATCACTCAAATCAAATTGGCTTGCTTCTAAGCGCGTACTTCCTGCCAAGCGGAATGCGCAGTCATAAACACGGGAAGTGTTTACGCCTATAGACGCGGCTGCAGACGCCCGCCCACAAACTGCGTTACCAAACGATGATCGCACATGCAAATTCTCTTGTTTTGTGCCCAACGGTGCATGTACCCTTGTCGGCTCACGGAACGTTTCTCACTCTGTGTTGATGAACCGACCGCAAGCTTGGTACCCAATGCAGGTTATGCAGCTGGCTGCATTGGACAGCCTTGTGTACGTGCTACTTGTTGGGGGAAGGACTATCAGTGAAAACGTTCAAGGCGTAGGTTAAAACCAGCAACTTCCGCGCACACTGTGCCAAAGGTGCCTCTGCCAACTGCGTTAACAGTAACGAATACCTGGCTGTGAGATGCCGAGCCCGAGCGGGAAGCAGTGAGACATTCACTAGTTGCACCGTCCCTGAATACAAAACAGCTCACGTAACCTTGCCAAGCAGCAAAGCCTGCCTGCACTACAGTTTTAACCTCCTTTTGTGCTACACAACACTTGTAGAATGATCTGAGAATTCCGTGCAAATGCCAAAAGCATTGCATCAATCCAAATTCGTCGTTGGCCCAGGCACGTCCTCCGCTATCGATGACATCCGGAGAGCAAGCAGCACTGTTCGTAACCGGGTTGGCTGTCAACACTACTGGTAGTTTGGTACACACCTCTCGGATCTTTCTCCTAAATACGCATCGTCTAGCAGATGTACTGCCTTCCCAACCCACTAAGATTTTTTGTAATGTCGAATGCTGTCTTGAGCTGCACGAGTGATGCCAGATACCGCCTTGCGAATTCGCGAGGTGTCGACGAAACACCGGCCCAGTAGACACCCTAAACAAAACGAGCACCTACTTCTGCTGCAACACTGTACCTCTGCGCGCACACGCGCAAACGTCCATGCCTGTCTCATGCAGCCTCAAACGCAACAGTATTCACAGTCAGTGTAGTACAAATGACGTTGCTTGTAAAAACATACATCCTAGACGGAGCTCCGCGCGATCGCACCTCCAGAAAATCTTTTGGCACATGGCCGCCGTACGGCCGTGGACACTAACTGCATAGCATCACGATGCTCACACTTGCGGCCCCTCTGGCTCTGCCGAATACTCCTTATGGTCCTACCAGCAGACGAAGCCTGTTTCTCCTGGATATGGTGAACCAGCCTCTAAAGGCGATGTCGCTTGCTGTATGGGGCGTTCTTGCCAAAGAGCCTTTTACTGGAAGATTAAAGATATTCCGAAATGCTCGCGATATCTAGAAAACATCCAGCGCTTGCAGATTGGGGGCTTGCACAAAGCTTGCCTCGTCCCGGCGATGCTGGAATGCAACAAGTATTTCACCGTGGGATAGCGAGCACGAAGGAGAGCAAGCAAGATATTCATTAATTGCAGCTACTCAAAGCACAAAACAGTTCATTGAAGACAGCCAGATCAGAAGCGTCCGCCCGTGGAACGGGCTTCGCTATTCTGTGTTACATGGCGATACCACGATATTACGATACCGTTTGCGCCCTCTCCAGAAGTATTTGCCGAGTTCAGGTTGGCCACACCTTCAGCCGCGGCTTGTTCGTCGCCTTCTTTGTCCGCTCCAGAACACCTACTATCGTAAGCAAATGGGTTGACCGTCAATAGTACTAAACGTTTGACAGTTCCTACTACTTATTGCACTACAACAATAGTAAGGCGCCTATCGACTGAGATCGTTTCCAATATCAGACTGTCTCACAACCGCATGTCGAATCACTATGTCACACCATTGTTATGTATATATATATATATATATATATATATATATATATATATATATACATGGGAACGGATGGCTAAAAGAAAACGAGATCCCATTTCTTTCCACAATATCACCGTATAAATGTGCATGCATGCATATCTGTAGCCATTTTTGCCGTCAGACAGCCTGCAACATAGATGTAACGATAGGCGCGACGAGCAAATGATTTTGCCTCCAGAGACATACGTCCTTGGCAATGCAACAGCGGCCGTAATGCCAGAGAAAGCTAGCTTACAATGCGAAGTTAGGCGCGTACACAGAAACTCCGTAGGCCCACTGTGTCCACCCATACACGTCATTTTGCACACCGCCAAATACCGCCTCTACTTCCATAGGTAGACGCAGCTATTTTCAACGAGGAGGAGTGACAAACAGGTTAGCCTGGAATGGAATGCAAAGTATTTCGCTTGGCTGCATGGGTTGTAGAAGCGCTTCGGCTAGAGGGAGACAGCATGTTCGTGTAGGCACCGGGCCGACATGCCGCTTGCTTCTGCCTTCTATGATGGAGTGCTGGAACACGGCGGGCTCTACCGAAAATCAGCGACACTTTCATACACTGCGCCTACTCCGAACTCGAAGCAGCATAGCTTTTTTTGTCGAACCAAAAGCACCCGTCTGCGCCACAATTCTTGCTTTCTTTTGTTTCTCATAGTATATAAGCGATGGGGTGCGGGTTTCCCGTGGTTCCGCTCAGGTGCCATCCGTATCCACACAAAGCGTGCTGGCAGCGCCGTTGGAAGCGAGCAGGCATTCTGCAGGGCTGGCTTGCTCAGGACGACTACCATTATACATATTTTGACGGGTCATCGATACTGCTAAGCGTTCGATGCAAACCACCTAATGGTCGCTGCTGCCTAACCCCGCATACTGGGCTGCACATACAATCCGTTACGTATTCGCTGGGGTCATCTATGCTGCCAGATGCTGTCCTACGCAGATACGGCGGAAACAAAATGTCCCGCCCTTGTGGGCACCGAAGAAGAACACGAATAACGCCTAGAAATCTTCCTTCTTCTCCATGTCTTCTCCCATACAAGCTGTGGCGTAACAGGAGCCACACCTGCGCCGAAAACAAAAGCTGGTTTGGCGTGCCTCCGACTTTTTGCAAACTGTTCTTGTTGCCTAACGTTTCACATCTTCGCAACTACTACCACTTTGTACTGTACATACTTGCTGAATAAAACAGCAAGCAGTCGTAAACCCAGAAAGGGCTTCGCCGCACCAGTAGAGCCGTACATACAAACTGCAATACTCCGGAAGTCCGCGCTGGCCGCTCCTCCAGCTCTCCTCCTAATACTGTGTATACCCCTATATCTGGACGGGGCTAATTCTAACAAGACCCAAACTAACCAAAAGCACGCTCTACAAAAAAGGCTAGGCAAAGTATCTGGCTGGATTGAGCGTCCTTGTCGAATCATCTCGTGTTCAATAAATAACGGCAACCGAAGATTTTCAACACGTAGGGGAAAAGAAGGCACACTGAGGCTTAATTCACGCCTCCCCCTGTCAAAACACAATAGAGAAAGTACCGTTTTACGTCGAATTAGGGCGGCAACAAACGACCGATACATGCAATGAACCAAGCAGCCTATCTAATCTTGCCTAGCCATAGCTATGCGTGCTTTCCAATTTTATCACACTCCTGCCGCATAGATATGCATGCACACACAAACACTTCCACGCCTGCTACAAGAATACCTGAATAGTGGCGGAACGCATGCTTGCGTCGACCAATTTCCGAGCGTTGTCTTCTTATCGCATACTTGCTGAGCAAAGCAGTGGGTGATCATAGAGGCTAAAAGGCCCTTGGTACACTGCGGCCTTACATGCGCACACACAGGCACCAAAACTCGACGATGCTCAACAATGCAATTACTCTGGCCCTCCGCAAAAAAACTGAGCATGCTGGTACCAGTACACGAAGCTCAATCCTACCAGGGTAGTCAGATCAAGTGCAAACTCAATACCACAAAACGGCATAGCTGGTTGCATCCGGCGTCTTCGCCGAATCCACCTGGCTGCAGTAGGCGAATTTGTCGAACCGCTTTTTTTGGGAGATGGAAACGGAGCATCCGAAAATATAACGCGCGAGAAGACCTATGGTTTGCTTCCCTATTGCTACCGTTCTAGAATGCTGCTAACACGCCGCTGTGAGATGCCGAGTTCGAACGAAAAAGGAAAGTCAGTAACACATTCACTTATTGTACCTAACCCAAAAAAGGAACAGCATGAATACTCTGCCCAAGTCAGAAACACCAGCCTGCAATACAACTTTGCCTTCTTTTTGAGCTGTCCCAAAGCGCTACCGGTTTCGCCACTATTTATGAGACCGCCATCAGATGTCCATACGTCGTGTTGGCCCTACCGTCGCCCGCCACCCGTCCTTCGATTTTCTTGTCTTCTGTAGAACAACTACCACCAGACAAAAGCAAACTGGCTTTCAAAGCTACAAGTGCTTGACACAACTCACCACATAGCTCTTGCTCTGTCCCAGTACGTTTTACCAGTTCACTTAAATCTCTTGTGATGCCAAAGTATATGTCGCAAGCGCATGCCGCACATCGTAGTGCCGAAACAGCTAGTCCCAGTCGATACCGAAGATAAGCAAGCCTAAGGCTGAGCCAGGTTCGACTGCTTCTCATACTGCAGCTTGATAAATCAGACCGCATGCACATTTACGCACACTCGTGCTTGCATACCAGCTGAAACGTAGATGCACCTGCAGCCACGCAAAGAAGATGGATACGCAGCCCGCGCTTTCGAGCTGCACCAAACTGCTGCAGTTGCAAAGCGCTTCCCAGAGTCGCACGCCTGGTTCTTCTATTTGCCCATACTTTCTGGACAAAACAGCCCGTGATCGTAGCGGCGGGCAAGGATTCGCCACAACTCCGCTGCAGACTTGCGCAGACAAACTGCACAGCTTCATGATGCTCACACTTTCGCGCCCCCTAGCTACCCACCAGACACACAATACACTCCAATCGGCAAACGAAATTGATTTTAAGCATGGCGGAAGAACCAAAGGCAAGCTTGACTGGAGGCTGATGCAGCTGGCTGTATAAAGCAATCTTCTCCAGTAGCTTCTGGCTCTGAAGCCACAGAGAATCGATAGTGCCCAAGGTACTAGGAGGACAGCACGTGCGTACAGAACGGGCATCTGCCTCTCGATTGCCTCTGGAATGCTTTGACCGCTTTGCAGCAACATGCCGAGCCCACACAAAGCACATTCATAAATTGCGTTTACTCCGCCCTGATTCAGCAATGCCCACCTGCATCATGGGTTCCACTCTTTTTTGCGGTGCCAAGCAGTGCACAAGTTGTGGATTGTTCCCCGTTATCTCCACCAAGCGTCATACACTTGTGCACTGTTTGTGCTGACCTCATTTTCGGCGGGTTTCCGTCCTCCGTTATTCCGTTTACTGCACATCAACTACCACGATACTGGGGGCCAGTACTACCACGCGTTTGATACAAATCATCGTGGCATCGCTACTGACTCTTGCCACGTATTGCCTTACATATAAACTACCCCATTAATTCATGATCGTTCTTAACGGCGGGCTATCTCACAAAAGCATATTGCCGCGTCTCAGCCACCCATTAGAAGCCGAAAGAGAGCATGCCTCGAGCACAACGAGTTCCTTTCTCTTAAACTGCAAATTCATAAATCTGCACACATATGCATATACTTCCATTTTTGATTTCATACAAACTGAAACAGAGAAGGTCCACAACGGAAAGCTTGAATGCTTCTAAGTGTACACTTCAGGGGAAAATCAGCTAACAACCGTGAAGCCAGACGCCAAAGGCCTTACCATACCGCAGCCGTAGCCTCGCGCACACTAGCCGCATAACTTCACGATGTCCAGAGGCATGTTTTCTAGCTTTGTACATAATGCTGCATATACTTCTATCAGCAGACACAGATTATTATAGAAACGGCAGACGGGACCATAAGCGGCGGAACAAGCCTCATTGTTAAAGATCTTCTCCTTGGTGCTAGAACATAACGTGCCCGCACATCAGGAGCGCTTGCTGTTTGCATTCGTGTACAACGCTCGAATGCTACAAACAGACTGCCGTGATATGGCAAGCTTGAACGAAAATCAGCTACATTCGTAAATTGCACCAAGACTAAACACAAAACCGCTTTCAAAATCGTACAGAACCAGAAATGCCTGCCTGCACTGCCGGTTCGGCTCCGGAATCTGCACAACGAGCTACGGGTTGCACTTCCGCTTGAACAACCACCCAAGCATTTACACAGTTCGTTGTGGGCATGTTATCGGCCGCTCCATATTCTTCGCTACTCCCGTTCTTCGCAACGGAAACATTATCAAGCACAAAAAATCCTTCCGGCGGTACAACTAAATGTTTGACGCAAATCACCGCGTAGCCGCTGCTCCTGGCACGAAGTATTGCCCTGCGCATATGCTACCTCAGCCTATTGTTAGGCTCGGCCTCATACGCGCATATTGTGATGCAGAAAAGCCTTTCCCCAGTATATACCACAAAGGGGTGCTGCTAAAGTTAAATAATTTTTTACGTTGTTACAAGCTACAATTTGACATGTCGCTACAAATATACAGGGGCATGAATGCCTTCTCTCATACAGTCTGAAACGTAGCAGAATCCATAATCACGCCTTATCATCATTAATATAGATGTTGTCTGCCGTACTGTAAATGTTCTGCAAAATGGTCCCAAGCTACAAGCTTCGGTATTCCTTGACTATGGCTTCCTACTGTGTACGCACTCTCTGGCCAGTACAGCGAGCGGCTGTACTGCCAGCAAATGCATATCCATCCTGCGATACTCGCGTAGATGCGTGTAGACAAGCTGCCAAAGCTGGCGATGCTTACAGATGCAGACTGCACGCCCTCTCGCCCCCCACAAAAAATGCGTATGCTCCTCAGCAGACGAAGCTTTTTTAAAAGGAAAAATGAAAAGAGAACAAGCTTAATAGCCACTGCGAGGCGATGTAAAGTGGCGCCCCTGTCGAATGTCGTTTTCCTGGAAAGCCGACGATAATCGGAAGTGTTCAAGACTCACAGGAAACGCCACGTGTATGTGGACTACTGGCATCAGCCCTGTCTGCCTCCGCCTACGATGTTTCGACTGTTGTGAACACTTCGTCGTGGCTTGCCTAAGTCAAACGCAAGCCAGTGACGCATCCACAACTCCAGACCCCAAACATCTTGAACAATTGAGCTGAAGCACGGACACTATCCGCGGATACAATATCGGCTTTCTTCTGTGTTACCTGACGGAAACACAGTGATTTGACCAACACCATGAATCTGCATGCATGTACGTACTCATCCTTGTCTGCCGTCAGGCCGAACGGCTATGTAGCCGTTTATGTACCAGCACCGGTCAGGTAAGCCCCGCGCTCAGCGCATACTTGCTGAACGAGAACGAATGTTATTGCAACTCCAGAGAGGCGTCCGTCGCACAATCACCTAGACGTTTCTGCTCCCTACTACGTGTTGTGTAGCACAGAGTGCGTTGCCAGTTCCCTGAACCCATTAGCAATGTCAGACACTGTTTCCCCAGGGCATATCACAAGGCCAAGACACCTCACTTCAGCAAGTTCAGAACTGAAGCATGAATCAGACCAAATGAGCTTCCACGTCGTCTCTTTCTGCAACTTCACGAACCTATGCGCATGCACATACATACCCGTGCCTACTTATCATCAGACAAGGGAGAAACACTACAGTACTAGCAAGTGCGCAGAGCATATACGCTTGCTTCTAGGTGCATACTTGCTGCGCAAATCCAAGCAAGAGAGTACCGCCAGGGCGACCTTTGCCATACCGCAACAGTAGATACGCCCACGGGCTCCATAGTTCACGGCGCTCTCACACGCAGGTTCTCCTCCTTTCCCCTCAATGCGACATGTACTAAAAGCGATAAACGCAGCCGTTTTAACGCTCAGCAAACTAACGGAGCACACGCTCAGTAACAGCAAAACGTTGCAGCTGCCTGCCTAGCGTGTACTTGTCGAATCCCTTCTAGTAGGGAGACAAACGCGAAGCAATCATGCTCATGACGTTGGAACAAACTAATGCGCGTGCATGAGGCCGAGCTTCTCACCTGCCCTTGCCACGTATGTTGGAATGATATGAGCAGTTTGCCGCGAGATGCCAAGCTCGAACACAATCAGTGATGCACTGATAAATTATTCCTACTCCGAACACAAAGCAGGTTGAAGAAGTCGAAAAACCAAAAATGCCTTCCCGCCATGCGGATTCTTTTTGTGTTACACGATAACCATAGAATGTTCTGCGGGTTCCGCGTCCTTGAGGCAGACACAAGAACCACTTACGAAATCCGCGTCAACCACGCCTTCGGTTGCGTCTAGTCCTGTTCTAATCTCGCTATTCGAAAACAATATGCGACTGACCGTCCGTACTACTAAGTGCGTGAGACACCTCACCGCAGATGCGCTGCTACCACCACTACGTAATTCCATGCATGCATATACTACGTTTCCATTTCATTGAAACCACCTGTCACATCGGACTCGGTCACGCAACATCGTGACACACCTCCGTATACAGCAAAGAAGGCATCGGCTTCAACAAATGCGGCTTCCACTTTTTAACACGCTGCAACTCTGCAGCTGCGTGGACTCACGTCATTGCGTACACTCGCTGCCCCCCAAAACGGAACATACTCATGACTGCGCCGACCAAATAAGTTTGCTAGGGACATACCTCCTGAGGCAGGCCGGCACGCTGTCGCACCGCCACAAATGGCTTCGCCACACCACTGCTGCTGCAGCAAGCAGACAAGCTGAACACGCCCACGCATGCAAACCTCCTCACTCTTCACAAATTACTCTGTGTACCCCTGCCAAAAGATAGGAACCAGCTTAAACCGCCGCACCCACCAAGGCGCAGCCTTAACGTCAGCAGCAGACCGAAGCAGCTGGTTCCCTGGCTGCATGGTGAGTTGGTGCCGAATCGCGTTTATTCTAGGAGAACAACAGAAGTAAAAAATGCAAAAGACTGGAAGCGCCGTGTGAGCGAAGGCCGAGGGCGTGCAGCTCACTGGCATGTGCTTGACATGTTGGAGAGCCATGAGACTGAGCTCAGAAGAAAATCTGTGTTTTTCAGCAAATGTATTAAGTGCCAGTAATCTCTCCGGACAAAAAGCGCCCCAGTACACTGTGTATCTTGCTTCAGTTGCTGCTACCGAATGGCTACGCCAAGAGCTAAGGTTTGAGTTTACTTTCGATGAACGCAATGATGCTTCAACGATCCGAGTTGAGGGCGCCGTCAGTCGCAATCCGGCACTCACTTATTTTCTCCGCAGAGCAACTACTATCTACCAGAGGTGCCCGGGATAAGCACCACTGCTACTAAATGCTCGATGCAAATCCCCAAGTAATTGCTGTTCTTTCCAAACTCATGCTGCGCAATATTTACGCAGCCAAACAAAATCGTTCAGATGGTTCGTGATGCAAGGTCTGTCTCGTAATCGTATGCCAAGCCGCTGAAACATTTAGCCCTCGTGAACAGCAAGCTCGCATTTTTCACAGTGAAATTTGATGGATCTGAACGCGCGCACTTAACGCGTTCATGCCTACCACCAAAGAGCTTATAACGTGGCAGTATTCACAGGCGGTCCGATCAGGCTTCTGAGTGCTCACTTCCTGCGCACAGCAAAGCGCAATGGCAACGCCAGCAACGGCCTTCCCACATTTCGGCCGTAGACGTCCTCATAAAAAATGCATATCCCCAGCAGATGGAGTCCCCATATCCCCTCCCCCGACACTGCGGATGATCGCGTCTCCAGGCGGATCTGATTTCACCTAGGGTAAACACGGCAACTGCATGCATTATAAAAGCATCAAAGAGACCCAGCTGGCCGCATGGGTTGCATATGTCGATTGCGTTTTGACTGAGGGATTAAAGAGAATCGATAACGCTCAGATCAAGGAAGTATCACGTGTGCCCACAGCCAACGCGAATCTCCGGTTTGCCTCTGTACACTGCGTAGAAACCCTACGGGCATTTTGCCGTGCAGTGTCGAACTCGAAAGCGAATCGTTGTCTCATTCATATCCATACCTACTCCGAGCACAAAACCGCTCGAGTAATCTTGCCAAAAAAGGAGACTCAGCATGCTCTACGTGCTGAGTTTTCCTCCATTTGCACTGCCAAAAAGCTGCACAAGGGTCTACGCGCTGCGCGTTGTCTCTTTTGTGTATACACTTCAAATTTGCCGCGCGGTCAGCCGCTGCTCGCCTTTCGCTATCGCTGTAACCGGTGGAGCAACTGCCACCGCACATTGTCTAGCTGCCCATCAATGCTACTAAGCGCATTGACCCAAATCTTCCCGTAGTATTGTTGCCTCAGATCATCATCACGTATTTACCCCTACACCCATGGTATCATTCACGCACTGAGGTTGTTTCATATCAGATTTTGCCTAGCAAGGGCATATCGCTGCGTGAAAACACAATACTCCAGCAGATACCAAGGAAGATCGTGGATCGAAGGCAACGAGCATCAGCAGTGCGACCTCGCACGCCTTTACTGCACCCACGTTGTACTGTGTCTCACATCACAACTTCAGAATGCGACCAGCATGCACATAGACATCAATGTCTGCTTCCATACAAGCTGAAACATAACAGTACCGATGATCAAAGCCGAAAACTAATTCGGATTCACATGCGTCAGATATGCTTCAAGCTGTTATACGTGCTCGCCGCCATACATCTCTGCAGCTTTGTCCTCACTCGCTGGCCAAAGATGTATGTGATCAGAACGCGAAAGAAGGATTCGCCGCGTAGCAGCTGTAGGCGCGCCTACACGAACGACTTGCCTCGACAATGGTCACGCATGCAGGACCCCTAGGGCGTGTGCAAACACTGCATATTCTCTCTTCAGAAGACGACGCTGATCGGAACCAGCGAAAATGGACCAAACGGAAGCCTAATGTCGACAGCAAGCCGATGCCCCTGGTCGTTGTGGTGCGTCCTCGTCAAATTCTTCTCGTTGTTGAGATGAACGGAAATCAAAAATATTGGAGACTTAAAGAAGCCATAGCATGCATGCAAGGGCATGCTTCCCGTTTACCTCTGCTTGGCGTACTATAGACGCTTCGCCATGAGATTTCGAGAGCGAACGAAAGCCAGTAACATTCATAAATTGCACATGCTTTGAGTGAGAAAACAACTTGAATGACATCGCCGTACCAAACACATCCGCCTGTACAGAGAGTTCCATTGTTTCCCGTTTTGGCAAGCAGGAACACAACAAGCTACCAGTGAGGCGTTGTTTGCACGCCTACTGCGTTTGGTGTGCTGTAATGGCATTTTAGTATACACACCGATGTCGCAGCGCCAAACATATCCTCAACAGGAAACTAAAAGCAGCCCCTGGAAAAGCGTAACGAGTTCCCTCTTAACGCTGCCGCTCCCATCAATGCATGGACGCAAACATTTTTGCCTTTCACCAAGTAGCTAAAAACATAACAGTACCCATAGCCAGTAGATAGAAAGGACTATCAGCCCTAAGACGAAGCGAGATCCCAGCACCGCTACTCTATTAATATGCATGCATGCATATATACATCCATGCAGGCAGAGTTACCAGAAGCCATGCCGCGCCAGGACGGTGCGCTTACTTCTAAAAACATACTTTCTGGGCAGGCATACGATCAATTGTCGCTCCAGAGGAGGCGTCACCACACTGCAGTCGTAAATACGCCCACCCAAAACACATAGCCTCACGATGTGCACACTGCAGCTAGACTAACTCTCCGTTGGACCCTGGTCATATGAAGATTGGGCCGATTTCAACCAGGACAGACGAACCCAGCCCACGCTTAATACCAACTGCAAAACAATGCAACTGTCTGCATGCGGTGCCGATGTCGAATCCTTTTCTTGCTGGTAAATTAACAATAAGTGGTAGCCGCCAAGGTCTACAAGGTACATACTGCTGCTGCGGGTAGCGTTTCTGTGTGTTGCTGTTTCTGACGTTCATGACAATAAATTACAACTTCGTGCCGCGCTTGTCCTCCGTTCCTGCATACCTGTTGCTGCATTGATGCGTCGTGAACAGCAAATGCACCACTACAGCAACGGGCATGCGCAGACAGAGGAAAAGCGCAGCACAAAGAGATAATGTTTTTCGCTTAAACGCCAGAAACGGCAGAGTGGTACGCTCATCAGCTACATTTCATCGTGAACAAAAGCGTTCTACGGGTCTATCATAGCAAACAAACGCGCCCCAAAGTACTCAACGAGAGCTTGTCTTTGCAGCACCATACAGTCCAGCCCTCCCGACCTTTACGCTGCCCGAAACCTGGTCATGGGTCGTCTGCTAGAAGAACCATAGACAGATCTCTCATTTCAAGTGCACGGCAAATGCTGCCAAAACAAATCCTCGCAACCGCGGGAATGCTTGAAACTGGAGACAGTGTCCAGAAAACGGGGAGTAACGCACCGCGCCACCCCTACTAGGGAGTATCAGGGGGCGCTGGGCCAAAAGGTACCGCTCTGACGCGCCCCCCCCATGTGCGCGTTCCATTCTACAAACACGTGCGCGCCTGAACATGTAGTCGCATGTGCTTTCAGATGGCGGCTGATGTAAGACGCGCGTACAGCAGCAGCTACGACCTGATACCTGTCCCTAGCATGCCCAGCAGCACCTGCATGCTCACCGTGCTCTCTGCATCCTTCTGAATACGTCCGCAACTGTCAGACCGCATTGTGTGCATGCTTCCTGAGCCGCACAGCCAGTACATGCAATGGCGGAGGGCATAGCAACACCGTAGGTGCATATATGCGTACACGAACTCCACAGTTATGTAATGAGAGTGGCACGTGTTCCATCACGGTCTACGCAAGTTTTCTGTATGGCATATATGGCGCGCCCGAGCTGATATGCAAAGATTCCACGAAGCAGCGTTGCTTCCATGAGAACCCTCATGCGCACGCATAACACAGAAGCATTTCCTTCGCTGCTTCCGCTACTGCTGGCGGGGGCTACAAGTTCTTGACAGCAAGAGATGCAAATCGGCCAAATGCTGGCGGTGTATTCACCAGCTGCATCGGATTCCAACTGTTTGTCGGCGACGCTGGACAGGCAGTGAAGCTTGCCTGCGTTCGTCGGCCGTCTTTCCCCTGCTCGTTCGAAGTGTTTCCCTTGTTCCCCGAGACATTTGGGAAGAGGTAGTGGAACGTGATAGCTTCCGAATACCTGTTAGGCCATACGTAACCCAGCAGCACCTGAAGTATCTTTACTTGTAGTGCGCTTGACCCTTCTTGATCCCCACTAATATCAAGTGCGTAGGGAAGACCCGCATGTGGCACACTTGGGGGGAGCAAAGTGAAGAGCTAAACAGAGATGATCGAGTTTTATCCAGTCTTACCAGATGCGATTAGTCTAAAGTTCGCGGTTGTCTCTGTGTTTAGTGCTGGTGCCCCATCGCCCGCCGCTTGCATATCGCACCGGTGGTATATTTAAAAACTGCAACCATTTTGAATGTACAACAACTCAAAATATCCTTGCTGAAAAAGATATGTCTCTTTGGAGCACTGATGGCGATACGAAGCCCGATTGGGTTATGGTGAGTTTTATGCAAGCACAGGCCAGAAGTTGCAGCTCCGACATTCCCACGAAACAATGCAGCACGCGGGTATTTCTCATCACAAGCAGTACCTTAGGCAGTACATGGCGCTGGGATTAACACCAAAGTGGCAGGCTGTCGACAGGTGGCAGACGTCAGTTCCACCAGCATGCTCAGCTCCACCGTATGTTTATACCCAAATGGAGCTCAATGCAGTGGCGGCCCCAAAGCGTGCACTATATCTGATGCATGCTACGTTTCTATTGAACATGCATACTACGTCGTTTCTAGTGCGTGAATTGTCACTGGGTCACATGGGCGCAAACCAACATCCCTGTGCCCAAATGGCATGCGCACTTCCTGGCGCAGGTCCGGCACCGCAACAAAACTACCGTATTGTTGTTATTGTCCCTGCAACAACTGTCTACCGTCATTTTCTCGACGGAATGCGCATAGTCTTTGTACGGAAACACACCAAATAATTTCTACACACTGGTCTGGTCCCGCTCGACACCTATACTTCACACTCCCATTGAGTCGCAGGTCAGTATGTCTCGCTCGATCGCGCAAAATCGAGGTTTGGAGAGCACTCCAAGCCAAACGGAAATGCGTGTAATGCCAAAACTACGACTTTTTGTGGATGAAACGTTGGCTAGCCTCCGATGTTCCAACCCACAGGCTGAGTCATTTGTTCATAGAAAAACACCCCATGTTCCCCGTGGGACTGCCCCTAGCATTATGATGCCTCGCAAAAGTGCGGAGCAGATACGTACCCCCCTGTCTCAGCGCCATACCTGCAAAACCAAACTGACCTTCACAGCTTTTCCAAGGTCATCTATACAAGCTTTTACAAGCTTTGCAGGCCGCATTCGATGCAATTCTCAACGGCCTACCACTGAACTGGGTCGCACACACACCCACGCCACCTCTGCTGCTCGTCCTTCACGCTCTGCACGTGCTGCTGCTTCAAGGCGATTACGTGACGCGCCATGCTGTTCAACTTGCAAAGGGGCGCTTAGCCCTGCGAGTATGGCAGGAGTAGCCTCCAATATCGCCTGCATCCATAGGCAAGGCGCGTATTACCAGCTTGTATCCTGTTGATACCGACGCTGTCTGTGGAGTTCACAAGCACGGTCGACATCCACAATCAACCAGTTGCCACTAGCAATATGCACCCATTCCACCATCCCTTCCATGTTCACATCTGCAATGCAATGATAGAAGAAAGCAGATATTCCTCAATTGTTGGACGCTCTCGCATAGGCAAGTTATTGCTTTGTTCACGGTCATAGGGGTATTGAGGCCTCTAGTGTCGCCATTCATTGTGTGGTAGTTTAAGCGGCTCAACGTCGGAAGCACCTCCTTAAGCTGCAGATATTCTGGCTCGGCGGAGAGCCGCACTGTAAGCAACTCACGATGCTTCTACATCACCGATACGGCTTTCGTACAAATTACGGGTGGGGCTGCGTGCGATTTCTCCGGAAATAACCTGCGTGTTTGTGTCAAAAGTTCGCCGTGCATGTACAACGACATTGGATTCCGCCGCCTTCGACACGCAGAGATGAACTCGGACATGAAAACAGACTGCATTGTACCTGCACTTTACAGCATTTGTTTTCCAAAGGAAATGTATCCGATGAATGGCGTTTGCGGTGGAGCATGCGAAAAGGAGCATAGGAATTGAATCGCCTTTGGCCGCCTTTGTTATTGTTTGGTAGCACACGGGACATGAAGGCAGCTTGGCCCCACTGACTATATGGTATATACTTGATTTGTTACAAGCACGACAACACTGGAAAATATATTGTACGCCTCCAGTGTATCGTTGTCCACGTTTATCACCGGACGCGCAGAGAACCTACGGTGTAGGCTGCAGACAATACAATAGCATACAGCGGAAAATCTGCTTCTCCCAGTTGGAGTAACCACCGCAAGTAGGGGTTCAAAGCACGCGCATGCCCATTCCCCCGAATGATTTGTTGTAGATTCAAGTCAGGCAGCGCAGTTGTAATGCACATCTAGCATAAATGCGGGAATTCGCCCCAGCTCGTTCCCTCACCCGTCCATGCAACCGCATCCGCATCTGCACTTCCTGATCGACGCACGGCCTACAACATGGAGTTCAGTTGCAAAGTTTCGAAACGTACATCAGGCCTACCTGGCACCAATGATCACTGCTTACTGTCACTGCCCTGCCAGCCTCGCACTGCCTTGTAGCTACCCGTCTCCGTTTCAGATAATGCTTGATTACTGCCTGAACCCAATACGCCGTAGCCGACCGCATGCAGACTGTGCACGGAATTTTAGGCATTCTTCACCTGTTGTTTCTTCAGCTTGTGGAACACAATATCACACATTCAAAACTGCCCACAATTTCATACAAGTGGCTCACTTTCACATCCTGTTGGGCTCGAGACTTGCTACAAAACGCTCTAATTAGTGAACGCCTTGCATGTCTGCAGCACCGGGTGCATATTAATTACGTACTGCCTGGAGGGGACAGAGAGGGATCATTATGCCAGAGAAGATTTAGGCACACCGAGGCCGTTGGCGCCCCCACGCAAACTGAATAACCCAAGACGCTCATGCACGCAGGGCCCGTGAACTCCAGCTAAGTACTGCATATTCTTCTACCGGAGGAGGGAGTTAGTTTCCATCAGGCCTAGCGGACTGTGCAAGCATAATGTCATCTACAAAACTATGCAACGGGCTCTATACTTGCTCGGGGCTGTTACCGAACCACTTCTCGCTGGGAGACCAATAATAATATGAAACATCCAAGATATGAGGAAAGCATCATATGTGTGCAGACTGAAAGGCTGCTCCCCGCTTGCGTTTGCTTACCATCTTGCAGTGATGTGGACCTTTTGCCTTCAGATGTCCTATTTATACCTGTTGCAGGCGACCCTGTTCAACTAATCTTGATAAACTTGGAACGGCTGCCTGTGACGCGATTCTCGCTTCCTTTTGTGTTAGCAGAAAGCTGTGCATTGAATCATTTGTTCCGTGATTTTTCGCGCAGACTCCATGAACACGTGCTTATCTTTTTTTGCCCCGCTTTAGGCTGCGGCTCGCCCCTCTGTGTCTCGTTTAGCCCCAGAACACCTACCATCATATATAGCAGGCCCCCGCTCCAACACTGCTAAATACCTGACACGAATCGTTGCACAGTCTTTGGTGCTTACCGTCATCTCCAGCGACGCAGATGCATTGAGTCACTCGTTCCCGGAGATAGCAGGTACTGTCAGGCTCTGTCTGGAAGGCCTACATGGCAATGCCGGAACAGTTGGCCCTACTATTTCGACAAAATAGTGGACATCTATTGCAGACAAACCGCTGGCTTTTTCTTGAACTGCAAATTACAAATATATGTGTATCTACATGTGCATCCGTGCCTCCTTACTAGCTGAACTCACGAGTAAAAATAGTGTCACACCCAATAATATTGGCGTTCTCCGGACCGTTTGAAAGCCGTTATCGCTGCTGAACACTTCACATTTTCCAAGCTATGCTTCTCTACCATGTGCATACACGCTGGACAGAGCAACGCCCGATCGTAACCCAGAGAAGGCTTCGCCTCACCGCAGACGAAGGCGCGCGCACACAGACTGCTGAAGAACAGGAAGCCCAGAAGTGCAGCTTATCCAGCTCCCTGACAAATCTGTGTACAATCATACACGCACGCGTAGCAAATTTCAAAGCAGGGAAGCGAACGAATCGCAGGCTCAATACCAACTGCAAGAAGATGAGGCTAGGAGTACGGTGCAGCCGTTTCGAATCACGTCATCATTCCGTTGTCCCCTGTCGCCTTTGTTGGAATGCTGTAAGCAGTCCGCCGTGAAATGCGGGGCTTGGAAGGCATCGGCGGTATATTTAAAAAATGCAACCATTCTGAATGTACAACAACTCAAAATAATCTTGCTGAATAAGATATGTCTGAGTACCCGCAGGTTTCCCTTTACGCTGTATTACCGAATAGCTTTCTTTGATGCACACAAGCACGGTGTTCACGGAGTTCGTGTTAGCTGCAACCTCCGCCGCTGCCTGTCCCTACCTACTCTTGTTCTCCTCAGAACAAATAGGAGAACGGAGTTTTCGATACATCTAATCGCGTAACCGCGTAGTCACTGCTGCTTCCAAACGGAGACCCCGATCAACATGTACTACGTTACCAACGCACTGAAGTCGTTCTTAAAGTCAAACTTTGTCTTGCAAACGTCTTGTAGCATTCCCACACCTTCCTCGCGCAGTAGATAACAAGCCGAAGCACATATAGAGCAACACTCGGCAACACTCGCCCCAATGTCTTATCACAGTACAACTTCACGAAGCTGAACGCATCCACACACACACACACACACACACACACACACACACACA
>HG716247.1:0-29030 GCA_000499725.1 Eimeria brunetti
TTATTATTATTATTATTATTATTATTATTATTATTATTATTACTATTATTATTATTATTATTACTATTATCATTATTATTATATTACCATCAGTCCAGTAAAAGTTTAAGCTGCTGCTGTTTGTTAATATACTATTCACAGCTGCATTGAATTTTTTTGCTGCATTTATAGTTTTCTGTCTGTACAATATTATTATTATGTATTTGTTTATATATTATATATTCTACACTACATAATACTAAACAAAGGTTAGCAGCAATAAAAAAAACAGCTAAGGTTCAAGATAAAAAGAAGAAAAATAGAAAGAAAAATACAAAAACGAAAACAAAGAAGAGACAACTGCTGCTGCCTCCCAGCAACAGGCGCTAGATAATTATATGCAATTGTTTATTTATCTGTCGGTATGTATTATCCATTATAAAGTATATATATTATATTACATATATTTATTAATAATATTTATTATATTATTGTTTTATATTAATTAGGTAATATAGAAGGCGCATGCATCACTATAAGAAAGAACTGGGGCGGTGTTGCATGCATCACATATAAATAAATATTTGCAAATTTCTGTCTTTGTTTCTTAGCCCCTCCTTCTTCCTTTTTTATTTTTTCTTCTTTTCAGTTTTATTTTTCTTCTTCTTTCTTTTTTTTTCCCGAAAATTCATAACTGGACTGCAGCGCCATTAGCAGCCAACCTCACCGCAGCAGCTATAGATTCATCGCTAGCTGCAGTTCAATGGCTAGCTAGCTAGCTAGCTAGCTAGCCAGCTAGCTAGCCAGCTAGCCACTGAAGATGCATCGATCGTTGGCTCAGAGGAGTGGCTCTGGTGTACAGACACACTGAATCGGTTTAGCTGCATTTTTCCACTTTTTCCGTTTTTTCTTCCCTATAAACTTCTCCCTAGAATGATATTGAAAAGAATAATTAATAAAATAAATAAATAAAGATCATTTTCTGCCTAAAGAAGCGGTTGAGTTTTGGGGTTAACAGAAACAACAATATAAACGGGGGGGCCCCCCCAGGGGGCCCCCCTGCTTGATGAGATATTCAGATGGGAGAAGGCAGCATATTTTGCATTTGAATTTAATTTGAAACAATATTTTGTTGAATTATTAATGTCAGGAATAAAAGTATTGAATTTGAATTTTGAAGGTTTAATATCTCTGCGTGGGAACTGAACCGGGCCCCAGCTCTCAGGGGGGTAGTATAAGAGGCGACTAGCAGTTCACTTGTTTTATTTTTGAGTTGTATTTATTTGAAATACAATCAGAAACAGAATATTGCGAGAAAATTACGGCAAAAACATGGGCAATGAGGGGTTGGTTTCCCCCAGTCTGCCTCTTTGCTGCAACTGGTACGTTGAGGTGTATGTACACCCCGAAAGTAGAACAATCAAATCTTTTGAAGATTCCTCCTTATTTTCGCATTGTTATATATATTTTCCTCTCAAATGCCATTAATCAGCCGCCCCCTGCCTTTTAGGCAAAGATTTAACCTTTTAAGGGCGTTTTTCTGCTGCTGCAGCATTTGAACAAAGGAAGCAAACAGCAGCAAACTGCGCACCTCCCCATACACCCGCGCTGCTGCACCAGCGAGGGCTGCTGCATGCAGCTGGCCGTACCGCCCAGGCTTCCTTTTCGCTCTTCTGTGCCCAAGCAACGCCGCAGGTAAGGGGTAAGCAAGCAGCAAGCAGCAAATTGCAGCAGCAGCAGCAGCAGCTGCTGTTGCTGCTGCTGCTGCTGTGAGAATAATAGGATGCAATAGGAAGGTCAAGTGCTGCTTAGGTGGGCGGGTTTTAACTCGCCTTCTTGTGCTGCATTTCAGGTGTATGTACACCTCGGCAAACGCAGCGTCTGCTGCTGCAGCAGCAACGGCGGCTCCTTTGCCTCGCAGTTCATTGCTAAGAACCTAGGCCCAGCAGCAGACTCCCTGACAGCTTCTGCTGCTGCTGCTGCTGCTTCTGCTGCTGCTTCTGCAGCAGCAGCAGCAGCAGGAAAGAAATCTTCCAAGGAGGAGCCAAGAAAGTTTCAAATTCAAGATGTAGTTCGGCAGTTTGCTGCTCTGTTTGTCTCCCATGGTGAATTTGCTGCTGCTGCATTTGCTGCATCTTTTTTAATTTATTTTTCTTAAGGGATTGAAATGCATGCAATATATGAGCTTGGCGTGTAGTAATCAAAAGGCTTTTTATATAATTTATTTTATTCTACCTTAATTTAATTTAATTTACTTAGTTTTACATTATTTTATCGTAAATGAAATTCGATTTCCTTTGGGCTCTCTATACTCTTTACAGTTGCCGCTGCTGCTGCTGCTGCTGTTGCTGTGCTGCTACTCCTGCTGCTGCTACCCCTGCTGCCGCCGCTACCACTGCTGCTGCTGCTGCTGTTGCTGCTGTTGCTGCTGCTGCAGACGGGCTTCTCTTCAAAGCATGCAAAGAGGGAAAGGAAGATATTAGGCAGGGCTGCAGCGTCTGCTGCCTCAGCCTCTTGCCTCGCGGTAGGATAGTGAAGGCAGGGTTTAGGGTTTAGGGTTTAGGGTTTGGGGTTTGAGGGAAGGGTTCAGGGTTTGTGTTTAGGCTCTAGCGCTAGGGTTTAGGGTTTAGGGTTTAGGGCCTTGGCCGTAGAAGCTGAGCCCCAAGTTTTGTTGGCATTTTGTTGTTCACCTTTTAAAAATTTGCTCTAGGGTTTAGGGTTTAGGGTTTAGGGTTTAGGGCTGTCTGTCTCTTTGTCTCTTTTCTCTGCTTGCTGCAGCTATCCTCGCTGCTTTTGTCGGCGGCACCGAAGCTGTGGTTTTCCTTGCTGAGCCTGCTGCAGCAGCAGCAGCAGACGCAGCAGCAGCAGCAGCAACAACAGCAGCAGCAGCAGCAGCAAACTCGGAAGCAGACGATGAAGCAGCTGGTGCATGCATCACCGCCTGGCCCCTGGGGGCCCCTGAGGCTTTCAGAAGACAAGTCGAACAAAGCTTAAAGGGTGGCAAGAAGGATGTAAGGCTATATAGCTAGCTAGCTAGCTAGCTAGCTATATAGGTGGCTAGTTAGCTAGCTAGTCAGCTAGCTAGCCAGCTAGCTAGCTAGCTAGCTAGCTAAGTAGTCTGCTAGCTATGTAGTTGGTTTACTGGGTAGCTTTCTGCGTTTCATACGATAGCTAGCTAGCTGCCGGCAGGGTCTGTACAGCTAGTTAGCTAGCTAGCTAGCTAGGTAGCTATTTATTTGTTTAAATGAATCGCTAAGGTTTTGCATTTCCTAAGCTTTTGCTTTTATTCTTTTTTATTTTTTCAGAAATCTGCGGCGAAGTTCGCAAAGGGATTTGGCCTATTCCACCTCAAGGCGAGGCCGAACAGCAGTGCTAATAATAATAATAATAATTAATAATAATACGAATAATAATAATAATAAAATAATAATTATTATTATTATTACAAATATTATTATTATTATTATTACTACTACTAGCAATTGCTGCTGTCTGCTGCGAATGTTCTTCAGGGGGAGAAGGTGGATAAGAATTCTGCAAAAGATTCAAATTTTCTTGCATCTTCTCTTCCTGTAAGCCTATTTATTATTTTATTGGTATTTATATTTTGATAATGTAATAATTAATATTATCATTATATCCTTGCCATTTACTTATGCTATTTTTTATAATCAGAAAGCGATGGTTGACTCAAAATCTTGGGGCTCAGCTTGCAGATCAAATGCACCTCATGATTGGGGTTTAGGGTTTAGGGCTTAGGGTTTAGGGTTTAGGGTTTCAGACGATTGGATGATTGGAGTTTAGGGTTTAGGGTTTACGGTTTCAGACAGACACTCTAGACCATCCGCGCCAAGGGGTCGCAGCCTCTTACCGTTAATTCTTTAAGGTTTAGTTTAGGGTTTAGGGTTTATAATTCCTTAGCTGTTCATCCCAAACCCTTGCGACTTGTCTAGCTTTAACCCACAACAAACAAAACAGAAATTTCTCGGGTTTGTTTGTTTCTCAGGATTTTGCCCTTCAGTCTCTGCGCGACGAAGTTGTTGCTGTAGTCTGGGGTAACGGGCTCAACCCTAAACCCTAAACCCTAAACCCTCAGATCCTAGACCCCGAGTTGGTTTTGCATTATCTCGCCCTTTATTCATGTATCAGACTAGCCCCGTCCTGTTTCTTCTTTTCACCTTGAAGCACCCTGCCTCTGAGTTACATATTTTTCAACTTTAAACCGGAAAAAAGGAAAAAATAGAATAAAATAAAACAAAATGCACCTGTTTCTGCAAAGGTACCCCTTCCTTTTGGGAAGCTGTTTCTGTCGACGCCGTTTGCACTTTGCTCGGCGATTTCGTTCGAAGGCGAGAGGAGCAGGTTGGTTTTTTTCTTTTTTATTTTCTTTTTGTTTTCTTTTTGTTTTCTTTGTTTTTATTCCTTTTTTTTGGCTGGTGTTTGGCTGCTGCGAGTAGCCCGATCGATGCAAACTTGATACATTCATGGGAATATATAAACCTGATATATTCGTGAAAATATTTGAACCAGATGCTGCTACTGAATCTTGTGTGTTTTTTGGGGGGGTTGTTTCTTGGTGTTTCCCTGAAACAACACCAGTAGCGTCAAGGCTAGTTCGTACGCATTTCAAGTTGAACAAATGCGAATTTGAATATATTTCAAGTTAAGCAAATGCAGATTTGAATATGTTTAAGTTTATTAACACTGAGAAATGCATGCAGTTGTGTTTTTTTGCTTGCAGGAAGCAAAGGGGCTTCTGACGCTTCAGGTGAATATTCGCCTTGTCTGATGGGTTTTAACTCTTGGTTGGTGTTCAACCCCTACTAATTTGTTGAGGAGGAAATCGAATAAACATTTTCTTCCTAGACAAATGGTGCTTATTATTGTTTTATTGTTTTCAGTATTAATATATTTTATTTTACCTGCAGGAAGATGCATCGGAGTTCCTGCTGCGGAAGGCCGTCGTGCAGACTGTGCTAAAAAGGGAGTAAGCAGCAAGTGCAAGCGAATGGTCATAATAATAATATTATAATAGTGTTATCAACATAATAATTGTCGTTTATTCTCTTGCTAATGGATACATAAAAGGACAAAAACATTGTCTGGAGATTCCAGAAAAAACGCCTTCGATTCATTAGGATGTCAATTCTTGCTGTAGTGTCCTTTTTTGCCCCCCTTGAAACTCAATATTGAAAAATTTGGTTTTTTAACTGCATTAAACTATCCCTTCCGCCAGTGCTTTAGGCGGTATCTCTTGTTGGAGCTGCCTCAAGAAACAGCCGGCAAAAATTCAACACAAAAAAACATATTCACTTCATAAAATATATTCCCTGCCTTTGGCGCTGTTCTGTTTTGTTTTTCTGAAGGAAAACCGTCCAAGAGCTTTTGTACCATCCGGCTGCTCTCCGCGCTGCAGGTTTGTTTGATCAACCTCAGCTTTAGCATTGTGTATATTACTCTATGTAGAATATATTGTATGCTTTTCTATGTTGCAGTATATTATATCGTATTTCGTTGTGTAGCAATATATTGTATTACGCTTTACTGTCCTATATTGTACTATTTTATTTTATTGTTTTCAACAACCCCTGGTGCAAGCTACCAGCCGGCTAAAGGAGGAGTCAAGTTGGGCTTAATATATATTTATTTTTTGAATTTTATTAGTGTTACCAACTGCGAATGCAGGCCTCCCCCACTGGAAGGACGATCGCCTTGAGATGGAACAACGCGCAGCCTTGGGGAACACGAGGACAGAGAAAATGCTGATGAGGCGGTGGGTTTTGTGTTGTTTCGAGATGTTGAAGAAGTATAAATTTGTACATTTCTTCATAAGATATCAGTAGAAGAAATATACTTCTGGCGGCTGCAGACGGGTGTGTTGGTGTTGGTGTTGGGCGTGGTGGGTTCAGAGTTGCAGCAACACAAGAAGAATATATAAACAAAAGCGCAATAGCACGTTCCTTATCGAAGCCGCCTTTCGTTGACTCGGGTGAGGTATTATTAAGGTTTAATAAGCGCTGCCTGTATGGTTTATATTCATAAACCTTCACAAAGGGAGGGGCAACCACGTGTTGAATTCAACTTCTGCTGCCACAACCATAACAGCATTTTGTGTTTCTCGCTGCTCCCTAGAAAGAACCTATAGGAAAGAAGGATGAATAGGCAAGGGATAGACTGAGGAAAACCCAGATACATGTTTGCTGCTGTGCTGCGCTTTAGACATCGGCGTTTTGGTGTTGCTCTTCAACCACAGCCCGAATGCAGACGAAAGCGAATTGCTGCTGCGCGATGGCGAAGAAACAACAGCAAAAGTTCTTCCATAACTTCTTTAGTTTTCCTTTTTCATGTTGGATGAACTGATGACGGGATAGAAATGCAGAACTGCCAGCGGAATCGAACGAACGAAGGCAGGAAACAGTTAGACTATTTGATTCGTTTGGGCTTGAATTTCTGTAAATGTCCTTACAATCCTTATGCGCTGCCAAAGTATCTGTCTGCAGTCACTGGAGCTTGAAACGAATTCTACTCATGAAGAAGCTTACAGACCCTCACCTTCAAGGGACATAGCCTTAGAAACCCAATGTTATTCGCAGAAAACTTCCATGAATCATGTGCACAGATCCATATGGACCTATGAAACGCGCAGACGCTTCATTTAGACATGGTTGCAGCTGCTGGGTATGCGTTGATATCTACACAGAGAACCCCATAAAAGCATCTGCACAATGTTTTTAGTGTAGATATATTTTATACATATTATTTAAACCTGCAAAAGGTTGCTGCCCGTTGACCTGAACATACAGCGGGTAGTCGCTACGATGAGGGCAGAATATACAGCAGCGTTGTATCTGTAATGTTTAGAAAAAACCTTCCTTTGTCATTTCTCCTCCATGGCGCAGCAGCGCAGCAGCTGCTTGTTCTTGTGGTTGTGATTGAAATGCAAAAAGAAAACGCATGTGTTGGGGAGTATACTGCACTGCACTGTTTCTACAACTGTAGTAATTTTTTGCAGTGTTTCTTTTCTTTTGCCTTTCCCTACCGGCGCAACAGCGTATTGTATTGCGTTATTATTGATTCAAATTTCCTTGTTTCTTAGTCTTTCCGTTCCTATGCCAGCTCCTTCCGGAGCGGTCTCCGAATTCAAATCGTTCTCAAATTCTAAGGGTTCCCTCGGCTTATAGCCGCTGCAGATGCGCTTCCAGCATCTGCTCCCCTGCTCTCTGTTTGTGCCCAAGAACGGAGGCAGCCAGCCTGTAGGGGCCAGCTGTGGCTTGCGCCGCATCGCCTGTCCCAAGAATCGGCGCAGGAAAAGGATAATAAAGAATTATATAATAACAAGTAGTGTCACACACACAGCTTCTAGAGCTATATAATTACATACAACGCAAAACAACGCGCAGTTCAGCCTCCGCCAGACGGCAGACGGTAAATTTGCTAGTTCTTGGATCCCTGTTGCCTGGCTGCACGTACAAATGGGCATTTCCTGGAATGTTGAGGGCTCCCTGCACTTCTCTGGACTGGAAGCGAAAGCGGATGGTTGGAGCAAGCAGACACACTCCCGCTGTGAAAAGCAGAAGCTGTTATGTTCCATGTGGGGTTTATTTGGACCTCTGCATATTTCGCATCAGCGATTCACGAATTAGATTATGCATGGATCCCAGAAGATTCCTCGAAGCGGATAAGGACTCCTCCGCGTCCGCGATCACTTTTGCGCTCATCACATGCTCAGCGGCGTCATCGAACCGCGATTTTAGCCGAGCCATCTTCGGCACAAGAGGGGAATCCTCGGGAAACATGAACGCTGCAGCTTCCTCTGCTTCGTCGACTTGGCCTTTGAGTTCATCTCCAAGGATAGTGTAGAGCGTCGCCTCCAGATGCAGCAAACGGGCTCCCAGTCTTGCACTGTTCAGAGTCAGCAACTGATTTCGATATTCTCCAACGAGCTCTGGTACGTCCTGGGGGCCGACCATGTAAGAGAAAGTCTGCAGTTGTTCTCGGGCCTTCCGGAGGGTGCCCTCTGTCATAGTTTCCAGGCCTTGCAGGCTGGACAGCATATCGGATGGAATATTAGGATTGAGCTCATACACGGAGTCTCCCGAAACACTTGCTCTCTCCTTTTGGAGTCGCTCAAGGTGCCTTCGTACGTTTCCGATAAGATCGTGAACGCCGCGGGCCTCCGGGGAAACGGTGTCGTACCCTAGGAGGACTTGCTCAGGAATTACATCTTTGCTTTCCGTGCCAACAATACCAAACCCGATATCCAGGTTATCTGCATGTGTCCAAAAGGCCATCATATCATTTTTAGCTCGAACCATAGTCTTCTGGAAGTCAAGAGTCGCCTCATAGGTTGCTTGCAAAGTGCGGCTGCGCTGCAGCTCTTCAAGGTGCGCATGCATCTCGTCTGCTGCTCCCTGCAAGTCACTTAATCGCTTCTCAAGAGAGGAAAGTGCACGTGCGTATTCTTCCATTTCGACTCCTGGAGGCGGATGCTGTTTGGCCATAACTTTCATCGATATTTTCAATAAGTCGTACTCGCCTTCAAAATTCAACACAGCCCCCTTCAGCTCCCGCGCCATCAACACTTGCAAACTGTCGACAACTGCATCTCTCAGCTTTGACGCCAACACTCTAGTTCGTGCTTGCAAAGCAATCATCAATTTCAAGTATTCAATTCCATTGACCATCTGATGAAACCGGGCTCTGTCGTTTTCGTCGGTATACGCGGGAACGTCAGCGAGATGTTCGCCGAGTTTCACGACGAATTCAGTAGCGCTTTCCCATTTATCCCCAAGAGAACGCATCAACTTAGCCGCACACCGCACCAGGTTACAATCGAATTTGTCTGCAAGTTGCATGACCGATACATCTTGGCCTCCTTCCTGGACCTCTGCCGAGGGAAACGTTGACGCATTCGAATGCCTACTCACCAGCTTTCCCCCGTATTCTCTTGCTAATTCATGCAGCTCGCTAACGCGCTTATTAGCTGCATCCAAATGCTCTGTAAGACTCGATGTGGAGTCAGCATCAATCGCTGCTTGCAGACTCTGCTGGACCTTTGCACTCAGGTCGGAGGCCTCGGGGGTACCAATTGCACGCGCAATTCGTTCTGCATTTGCCGAAACCAGCTGCATACGTTCCAGCCTTTGTTGCCGCTCCTCCTCAGGTGTCAAGGGAGGTTTTTCCGGCTCCTCGAACTCCTTATAAGGGGGAGGGCCTGACACCTGCTTCTTCCTGGTGGAGGCCAACAAACCCACGAACAGGAGCAACAGCAGGGATATCCCAACAGCCACGTTCTTTGGTTGTGCTATTGCTGATCCTGGCTTTTTACCAGCCGCAGCCTGTCCTGCTGAGGGGGCAGCGCCCTCCACTGCTGCTGCTGCTGTTGCTCCCGTTGTTGCTTCCTCCCCATTCTCTCCTGCGTTCTCTGCAGCATCTTGAGATGCATGCTGAGTCCCTTGCTGGGGAGAATCGGTTTCGTTTACCGCCGCCTCCCCTAGGCTTGGGTTGTTAGTCTGAAGCTCCGTGCTTGCTGTCCACGGCTCGGAAGCGCCTGGCAACGCCGACCCTGCAACCCCCTGTAGACAGCACTGAGAAGATGACAGGACCACCAGAAACCCCAAAACACCCGCAGGCTTCATCTTCTTCGACGGGAGAACTGCATAAATGGTAATCAAAAAAGAACAAGGATGAGGGGAAAACAGCCGTCTTCATAAAATTGGCGGCCTCGGGTGCGCAGATTCTAGCGTTCCACTTCGCCCTCTTCCCTCAACTCCTGAAGACTTTATGCCGTGGAATTCCGTCAACTGAAGCACCACGGTCCCTATCGAACCTCTGATACAAAAAAATGCAATGTCACTGAAAGGCGGGATCAGTCCAGCCCCGACGCTCCCTCGAGGCGACAGAGGTTTCCTTCTGATAAACGCCGTTGATATTCGTTGAAAATTAAATTCACCCTTTCAATCCTCGGTATACAGAATATATAGTTTTTCCAGCTGCCTCTGCTCACAGCGCAAACTAAACCGAACTTGTGCGTCGAGATCGCAGCCCGTTGGTTCGCTGTTAGTAGTGCGCAGCCCTAGAGAGTTGCGCACATGCGACCTTCCGAGACTATCCAAATCAGAAAAAGCACAAGTACTATGAAAATAGAAACAAACGTCGCTGAGGAACTCCGCTCGAAGGCTGACCAGACCGAGGGCGCATTACCGCTCCACCCTGAGCATGGGGCTGACATTGGCAGCGGCCGCTAGCACACCCAAGGGGTAGTTCATTTCTATAAGGGAGAAGGACTAAGAAAATATATCTGCAGTTTTTCAAAGTATGTGTCAGAGTCCCTGTTTATTAGAGAGAAGAAGGCATTTAGATAGCTAGGAAGAGGATATACATAGGGACCGGTCGGGGCACAGCTGACTATACTGTTGCAGCATTCAACATATGAAGTTAGCTGAATAGCATCCACTTAGGCTTAGTAAGCAGCCTTCGTGCAAGTAAAGGTTCTCAGGAATTGTCTACGGCGACAATGTGTGCTCCTAAGGGGGCTTAGGGTTTGCGTGCGAAGCTGACGTGCATCATTAGTTGCAAGGAGGCGCATTGCAATTCAATCGAGCGGCGTCCTCCCCGGAAGCCCCTGGCCCTTGGCCACCGCTGCCAGGGAGCCCGGAAGTAGGAAGTAGATGTTAGCTGCTTCGGAACCCTTACCCCCGATTTTTCTGCTTTATTGCAGCCCCTGACGACCCTTGGGTAGCTTCGATGACTGTCACTACAGTTGGTAGCACCGTAATGCTCGTGGGGGTCATCGCTATAGAGGATCATCCCTTTCACAGTAGAGAGTGAGAGGTGTCGCTTCTGACCGGAAGGTGGCCAACTATCGCGAACATAGCAGGGCTGGGTGAAGTTCGATTTCCGCAGCCTATCTATTTTCCATTGACGAGAATTCATGAAATATGGATCTCCCTTTGGCAACCATCCAGATATGACGGGCTCTGTAACACGTCCCGGGGGAAGTTGGTACCTACCTCTCTACTTCTTGCCTGCAGGCTGACAATGCAATGCAAGCGACTACGAATTCTGTACAATGTTAGCACCTCCGGCAGAGGGGGCTTTTTTCTGATGCATATGGAGTTGCCTTGCCGCCTTAGTTGCCGCAAGCTGCGTTGCAACCTTTCAGCTGGAGG
This sequence comes from Eimeria brunetti, assembly GCA_000499725.1. Classification (NCBI taxonomy): domain Eukaryota; phylum Apicomplexa; class Conoidasida; order Eucoccidiorida; family Eimeriidae; genus Eimeria; species Eimeria brunetti. The sequence continues at coordinate 11,151 of HG716247.1, forward strand.
CGATGCTCAAAGGCATGTTCCTTCAGTTCCTCAGTCGTTTGCAGTCTCGAATTGCATGAGCTTTCTCGTTGCAAAAAAAAAAATACTGGGCTTTGGTATACACCCGCCCGGCTTCCTGGGTGCCGAATTCGCCGTCTCCTGTCTGTTACCGCATGCAATCGGATGAACCATGTGGTGTTACTTAGAGTAGTGCGGGCCCTTGACCTTATAAATGACTGTAGTGCGATACAACAGAGTAGAAAAACTTAGTATGAGAACTTGAAAAGGGGTCCCAGTAGGTAGCTGACCTCCCATACAGCCCCAGGCTGTATGAGGTGGGGCGGCTGGGAAGATATGCTAGGCGCCTTGCCACAAATAGGGCTGCACGACACGCTAAGAGATTATAGCTAATCCTCTCCGTTAGAATTTGCATGCAGTAACACTGTGGACAATTGATAATTGATAAGTACGTAACACGATACGCTGTGAGTCTAAGGGCAAGTAGAGACAAGCACAGCAATATCCTGTAGGGCTCACTACAAGTGCTGCAAGGCAAGCCCGCATGCAAACACAATCAACCCCCCTCTGATGCATGCATTAACACTATAGTTTCAGACTAAAGATTTAATTTGCCATCTGTAAACAGCCTACAGGCAGGTAGAGGTATTTTAAGTACCAACCCTAGACAGAAAACACGCAAATCACAGAAACGGCTGCGCCATAACAAACAGAAATTAACATCTCTTATAGCAGGGGCATTGTTTTCTGATGAAGGTAGAGCGTGTTAATCTGTTGACAGCACCGCAGCACAGCGGGAGCAGAGAAATCAGCCCCAAACACTGCCAACTGTGCCTTGTTGGCGTTGGCAGCCGTCAGCACCGAGTGTTTGGCATATGTTTAGGTATTTGTGCATGCAGATTTTGAATATTTCACTGGAATTTAATTCAATTTCTCATATTCAAGGCCTGCCGTAATGCCCGACGCTGCAGTGGGGCCCCTCAAGACCTGACCGGTCGGCTCCATGGCTGCTCATGTTCGAAGGCCTTGGGGGTTACCTCAGTGTGCCGCCCTTGGGCGGAGTCATCCGACAAACCCAAGAGGCATTTCCTCTTTTCAAGGACACGGAAGGTTGAATACTGCTGCTTGTCAAACTGCACAGGCAGCTGCGGCAGCAGCAGCCCGGGGGCCCCTTCCGGCTGAAGGCCCCTTTAACAAAGTTGCAAAGGCGCAGTTTCATGCTTTTCCCAGAGCTGCAAATACACCTAAGGCCAGACTCCGCAAAGGGCAGACTCTAAGCAACAGATCAAGCACTAGCAGCAACGACGGTACCACCGCCATCAGCAACAGCAGCAGCAACACCAGTAGCAGTAGCAACGGCGACGCCGGCGCTGCCAGCAGCAGGGGGTGCAGCGAAGAGGATGCAGAAGCTCTCCAGGAGGCAGTAGAGGAGTCATTTTCAGTATTTGACGTCATCTATAGGAACTCTCTATCAACCAAGGACCAGAGCAGAACTGCTTCAGCTACGGAGAATGGAAAGCCCACAAGATCAAAGCCGAGAACGACAGAGCCAGAAAATGTTCAGAAGGGCGTCGACTCAAACAAAAACTTGGCGATCCCCTACCCCAGCTCGAGAGCTGGAGACGGGCCCGCCGTTTTACTTTCCGTGTTGCGCGATCTGAACCATGCACGTATTCGTACACCAGAGGCCTGGGCGCCGCATTTGCTGTTGCTGATGCAGCAGCTGCCACTTCTGAGTTCGTCCGAAATACAGCAAGCAACAGCGCTGCTCGCTGCTGCTGGCTGCAGGCCGCCGCTGCTTCTGCAGGGGCTGTGTGAAGCCTACCGCTGGCGAGCAGCAGCGAAGCAGACTGAAGCCAGCCAAACTATTCTTTTTCTGGATTCTCTGAGACGATTAAGGTAAACCCTTATCAGCTTTTTTCTCACTCAAGGGATGGCATGCTCGTATCCTTGTCCTACTTGGTACACCTTCAAGGTGAAGCTGCCTTAAGCTCTTTTTTGCCATCCCAGGTGTAATTCTGTCCTTTGCCATGCAATGCATGAGAAACGGAGATGCTTTGCCTCTCTGGCTATTTGCTGCCAGAATTTGACACTTTGCAAGCCGCAAGCATGCGTTTTCTGCCTTTGTGTGTCCATTTCAACTTCTCTGCCTTAGCTTTATTCCCATGCATCTACCTGTATTCGTGCCTTTCTCCCGTTCCTGTTTTAATTCACTAAATCTCCCCTTATCACCCTTTGATATTTTCTTGTTTATCTTTGTATAGCTGTCTTAACTGTCCGTCTGCGTCATTAATCCGCCTGCCTGTTTCCCCTAACACCTGTCTGTTTTTTTGTCTGTTTCCTTACGGCTAGCCCTTGAGTCGCTTGTGGGTGCTTAGGTACCTGCCTTGTGTTTCCCACTTGCTTGTTTACTTCGGGGCCCTGGAGAGGAGACGGAAATCCCTCACTGTCGGCGAATTGCTGAAGATTCAGCGATTTCTCGTATGACTTCTCCTTCCTTCGGAAATTTCGCATCTCTCTCCCCTCCCCTTTCTGTTGCTCTTTATTTCAAACCCGCCTGAGCTGATTTCCTTGGTGGCACTGCTTGCAATACACTTGTAAAATAAAAGTGGTAAAAGTGCTGCGGTTCTCGTGGCCATGGAAGTGGTGGTGGGGAACGCCCCTGCTCATGTTGCGCTATACCACTTCTATATTTCTTACCCGTCTGCTCGAGTGTCTATTGAGAATCTGTCTCTACTTGACGCTTACGCGACTAGCAAACAAAATGTGGGCTGCCATATACTGGCGGCGTCTATGGCTTGAACAACTAGCTGAAAGCTATACTTTGGTGCACAACAAACTGAAACCTGAAACCTATACTTGTGCCAGTAGGTGTTACAGCGCTGGGCCGTTTAGTCTTCGAGTGTTCACGGGAATGCATTGGGGTAATGGTCCACATCGTGCGTTCTTGTTGTTCAGCTTGTGTAATTGTACCTTTTGTGCATGCAACGAAACGCAACCTGATAAGGGGGGCTGCTATGGAGCTTGCCTGTATTTTCTTCAGGACGAGCTGAGCGTGCCTTCAGATGTTACCAACTTGCCCTTTTTAGTTTCTATCCTGCCGCAGCTCAAGCGAAATGCCACTTCCCTAAAGCCGCCCGAAGCCGCAGCGCTGGCGGCTTTGCTGCTGAAGAGGCAAGAACTGGACAGGTCGGTTGTGGGAGGACAAGTTGACACTTCACACTTAAATCTCACAAGCATAACATATTATATTACATTATATGGATCGACACGGCCTCAGGAAGTTTGAGCCTTCGCAATTACTAGAGGGGGATACTTTTGCGCAGAACAGCGTGTGCGGCAGAGAAGAGCATGAGCAGCAACTGGAGGAGCAGCAGCAACAGCAGCAGGATCAGCTGCAGTAACAAACGCAGGTGTAGCAGCAAGAGTGGCAGTAGAGCCACTACCTTGGCAGCCATTCAACCCTCACAGTTGTGTATTCTTGGTGACCTGATGGGTGCTGTGGGTTCAGACAGACTGCAGAATGCCTCAGCGCTGCAGTGTACGAGCACCTCGGGGGGCCTTCTTCCGTGTTGGTCGTGCCGCACGAGCCGTTCCCTGCAGCGGCAGCAGCGCATATGTCTCAGGCGCATAAGTCAGAGTATCTAAAGTCCCAATATTTTCAAAACATGTTGCAGCAGCAGCAGGAACGTCTGGCCTCCCCCTCATCCCTTTCCTCTCTCCTCCATTTGGGGAATAGTCTTGCAGCTGCAAACCTCAAGCAGGTGCCGTCGACTTTTTGTTGGGTCAGTCTCTTGCTTGCGGTGTTGAACAGTGAACCTGTTTATACTGCCTTCAGCCAGATAACCTGAAACTTTTGGGGGGGGGTTTACCCACTCTATTTGGTTCTGATCCTATTAGTGTATGATCACTGGCGACGGAATGCGGGACCGATGACGGAATAGCTGTAGGGGATGCAAATGGACAGGCACTAAGGGGCTAACCTCTTTGCTAGGCCTATTTATTGCGTTGGTCCCTTCGTGTAGGCCTTAGAGAGAGAGGTAGAGCTTCACTGGTCAGCGTTAACTCCAACGGAAGTGTCGGCAACTCTCAAGTAACTTTCCATACGCGTCTCTATCGCAGCCCTTAATAGCAGTGTCCCATGTTTCGCACCAGAACCCTGTTGTCAATTTCCCTTGCTCCATGATGATGTATTGCATACCCTGTATAGCCATTATGGTTTCATAGGCTTCATGTACCCCATTATTTCCATATTAGTTCGGAATCGTTAAACAGAGGGTCTGCGTTCGCGTGAAGGCTTTCTCTGTCAGTATTATGCCCTTCGTATTTAACAATTTGTCCTATGTCGATTTCCTTTCTGCAGTCTCCTAGCGAAGATGAAGCACCGGCCGACATCCGCGCTAAACAAACTGGGGCTGGCTGTGCAGCACAGTCTTCATCTTTACACACCGAACTTGGTAAAATTGCCGTGGCGGCACTATCATAAGTAGTCTGACTTGCTTGCTGTGCCGCGTTCTCGGCGGTCACACATGCGGTTCACGTGTCAACGGGTGCCTCAGTTCTATGATGTCCTAGCAATTTCTGTCCAATTGCGCTTCTTCCTTCTCGCTGCAGTTTTGGCACATTTCATCTGTTGCGTCCTTATCTGCTACACGTCTCTGCTTCCGTGTACTTGCCAAGCGTCTGATACCCCTTCCTCTGTTAGCCGGTGTTTGGGCTTTAGCAGGCGGCGCGTTTGTCTGCTGTTAGGTCAGCAGCGCTACGGCCTGTAACTAGAAGGCCGACAACACTTCGTTGGTCTCCGTTACTGTCATGTCACAAACGCACTTGCTCCATGCTTGGCTAGTGACAGTGAATCAGGTGTTGTATATTCAGTGATAATTCTGGTGCGGAAAATCTGCGCCGGCGTCTCCGTTTCTGTAATGCTTGTTCTCTGCAGTTGTCAGGCTGCCTGTTGAGTTTTGACAGTTTGCTGTACCGCCACCGTTCCCTTTTTTCGTCTATTTCAACCTTGTTGCTGCACAAACTAATTGGACGTAAGTGCCACTGGCTACACCCTTAAGGCCGCCATTTTAGTTCTTGGCTTCAGCGCAGCAGATTCTGCAGGCCTTTATTCCTGCAAGCGTTGCTTTTGCTTACTGGAGGCTTGTTCTGCGTTGCAGCATCACATCAGCACAAACAAAGTCAAGATCATCCACAACAATATCCCCGCCCGTCGCCCCGGTTTGTCGGTCAACTCTCAGCTGTATCTGCAACAATGCCGACGACGGAGGCAGCAGGTCCAGCCACAACAGCGACACTAGCATCTGCTGCTTTTTTTCAGCCCCAAGCCGGACATATGCAGCGACGACAAGAGCACGAACTGCTAGCAGATTCATCAACAAAAGCACAAACAACAATGCCGGTCAATTTTCATAGACGGCAGTCCCCCAAGCGGCTCCCTGTTGACGCACACCTCCCCCCTCCACTGGCTTCTGAGCGTTATGCCTCCGAAGATGACAAAAAAACGTCTCCGCTGCTTAAGCAAAATGAGAATCCCGAAGACACATTTAACAGTTTGTTGCCTAGTGAAGGATTGCAGGGGAACTGTCGGGGTTCAAAAGCAGTAGATTCAGCAGGAGATTCACCACTGGCGACCACGGCTTGCAGGTCAACAACCGATTTGCAAGCAAAGGCTGAGATGGATGGGGTAGCACAGCCTGTTATTGATAAAGGCATTTCGTGTAGCGCAACTGCCAGTATTGATCCACTTCTTGCCTCTGCGTTGCTGCAACACCTGTCTCACATGCAGCACGGGAAGGATCCGGAGGTATTGTCTAGGTTGCTTGCATCCGTTTCAGCTGCTACTGCAAACTATGGGCAGCAACAGCGCGTGAAGATTCTTTCTGAGCGAAAGACAGCTGCTCGGCTACAAGGCAGCCACTTTGACCCTGCAGCAGGAAATCCAGCGGCTAGTCGGCATTTGGCCTGTGTCGAATCACTTGAGCTTGTGGCTGATACAGAAGACAAACTGGCTGCAACTCCTTGGGCAACGGCGTTAACTGAAGCACCTTCTGATTGTTTTGCACCTGCAGCAAGGCCGGCCTCGTTGAGTGCAACTGAGGCTGCAGTGAGGGGGCGCCGTGGCTTCCCTATGGGCACCCATGAGCTGCGCGAAAGCTGGGCAGAGTTTGCTTCGGCGGCGGTAGATGCAGCACACGCCTTCTCCCCCGGCTGGGGGAAATATAAAAGAACCTGCTTTTCAGGGCAGATTGCTGATGCTTCTTGTGGACAGGACCGTACACACCGTGAGGCAGCAAGCCTTGACGCCAACGCTGGGTCGTGTAGGATGAAATCCCGCGTAATCCTTAGTGACCAAGACACAATAAGGAGGCTGAAGGAGCAAGGATTGCACAGGGCATTGCAGTTTGTGACTTTGCCTTGGAGCACCTTTGTTTCTCAATTCAGAAAATCCATAGACCTTGACACAGGTCAAACAAGTCTGGGCAGCAGCAGTGGGCGGCCCGCAAAGGGTGGAAAGAGGAAGGGATTTGTGCCGGCAGGAGCAGAGGTTGCTCGAATAATTACAAGAAGAGAGGTGAGCACGGCTGACGGCTTGTTGCTGCGCGGCATTTTCTTTTCTGTTCGTTGCCGTTAGATTTACTGATTGCGCATCCTCCCATTTTTAAGATCATGTCCCTGTATATTCGCAGTGCAGCTGTATCTGCCCCTACTTATCGTTGTCGCTTCCCGCGATTTCATGGCTTTGCAAACCGAGACCAAGCACCCACTTTTGTCGCCTGCATTCTCCCTCACGTGTGCATCGCTGTCAAATACACAATGTTTTGTCCTTTTTGCCTCCTGAGCTTTCAGCAAGGTGAAATTTGATTTTGAGTTGTGTGCGATAGGCACGTCTTGCACACCTTTATCATCTCTGGGGGGTCAGAGGACCTCCTGGTCTCTCTAGGCTTCGGCGCCGCCATTTGCGTCGACTTGCCATGAAGATGAAAGCAACTGTCTCGAGAGCTCCCCGACCTTCAGCAACAGGATTGAAAGCGGCCAGTGGACGGCTATTCGGAGGAGATAATCGAAAAAGGATAGCTCGAATATCACCTGCAGCGGCAACGCACTTCAGCGTTGCAGCGAATGCATCAGCTAGAAAGAAAAAGAACATTGTATACGGAAAGGTAAATGCCATTCACCAAATACAGCGTGGTTGTAAAATAGTTTAACTATTTTCTTGCTGCTTTTGAAAAAATAAATGGCCGCCAATCATATGCTAAGCTAAATGATATAAGCATAACCGCAAATATATAGCTAGCATTTAAGTTTGGCGAAACTGTACGTAGACCAGCCTGAACCAAATCACGTCCGTACTGCTAGGGAAAGTGGCGGGAAGATTCGTGCGGCCAACTGGGAGAATGCTGTGCTTTGGTGTTGCTGCGTGCTGCCCCTTTTCAGTGTGCTGCCAATGCGATGCGACGCTGGGCTTGCTGCCGGCGAGCGTTTTTACAGCCATTTCAGCTAGTTTCCCTCTTCTTGCGACATTCTTCGCCGACCGTTGGTGTGGAGGCAACCGCATCTGCAATGACCGACGACCCTGGAAAGACACCGTTTCCGTCTCTCACCGGCATTGCTTTGCTGCAGCAGCAGGAGCTGCAGCTTCCTTCTCGTCAAAAGTTCCCTTTTGGCATTGCATTTTCCGATACTTCACAGGGACTGCTCATTGACACTGGTCCGCTGCTTCCTCCTGTTGTGCCAAAGGATGCGCCATCCTCTCTGAAGAACCAAATAAAACGGCAACATGACAAGAAGATGAATTATGCGGCACAAGCGCAAGCCCTTTTGCAGCGGCATCAACAGCGACGGCAGAACACACCAACGCCGATTGTTGGTCCTTTTGATGAGTCAACAACCGCGACTGCAGCAACAAAGACAGCAAATTCAACAGCAGTTCAAAGTCGTGAACTAGCATCAACGTCAGCGCACCCTTCAGCATTTCATTCATTTTCAATGATTAGCACACGGGATTCATCTCAACCACCTGCCGCAGTGACATCCTCACGGGCAAGGAAGGAGGAGCAGCATAGGAGCCGTCTGCTACATGCCACATCAGATGCCCTGTCTGCTGCGGCTAACATGAGGGTATTAACTCTACGCATTGCAAGACCGTTCGTGGTGCAGCTGCCCTTGCTGTGCGCACAATCGGCATTTGTAACAACGAGGGCCTTAGCAGCAGCAAAAGACCTAGGTGCTTGCTGCGCCGCTGCCGCTGCCGCGTTACAGACACTGGGTTTGCGTCTAGACGAACCGTTTAACTACGCACATCCACCTAGAAGAAGGATTCCACGGCCACCCACTCCAGATTTAGTGTTGGTGCGGGAAGAGGTTTTGATTTCCCTAGAGATGGCCTTCAGGTAAGGTCAACACGCCAGGTAATCTATCAACTGTCTTGGTGCTGGTGGTGGCAGTGGTGAGGGTGCGGCGTGTGTGGAGCCAAACACTTTGTACATGTGACATCTGTCTTCAGGAGTCCTCGCTTCCTTGCTCTCTGGCAGCAAGCCTCGGCAGATGTGAAATTGCTTGAGCATACTCCAAGCCAGGGAAGGGCAGAAGATAATTCGCACAGATACCTCTCGCACCTGCTGCCCCAAGCAGCATACCTGTATTCAGTTGTGTTCCAAGCGCTAATGAATGATGTGCATAGAGAACCCACACATTCAGCGCCTATAACCGCCTGGCAGCAGCAACAGCAGAGTGCGTTGCAATTCTGCAATATATTAGCAAACGCTATTGCTACGGTGGGCCATGCAGCTATCCCCTATACTTTGGTTTCGTTCACCTACATGCTGAATGCCTGCCGCTGCCTTGCTGCTGGGGCTATCTCTGCGCGGAGTGTCTCAGAACAGCAGCAGCTGAAGCAGTCGCTAATTATGTTGTTGCGGCGGACGGAAAAGTCGATCATGCTCAAGGTGGAACAAGCGCTATGGGCCAACGATGCTAACACGGAAGTGCACTCGTCAAGAGACATTCGTTTATCACTGATTGCGTTGGCACGGAGCCATCAGTCCGCAGGGGGTTCTGCATCCCCTGCGACAACCGCAGCGGCAGCTACAGACGAGGAATCTGTCCACTCCGTCGTCTATGCGTTAGCTAATAAAGCGCATCTGACGAGGAACACCGTACACAGGTGGGTGACGGAGGCTGCCGCTGCGGAGGAGCTTCGTTTGCAGCGCAGTCGGCCGCGTTAATTGTGTACACACAAACTGGCTTCGTTCTGCACTCGTGGGGACCACACAAGCTGGTAAACCGAAAGAAATAGCTATTTCCTGCACTTGGATACTCGCAGGACGGTGGGGCCGCTATGTGCTGCCGCTTACAGTTCATCTTTAAAATCCTTCTAAAGCTTCGAAAATTATAGGCTGGCAATGCATGTTACACCGTCGCCTCTACGTTTCTCTAAATTAAGCGCTTGTGGGTGAATGCCTTGGTCCTAGTATAGGCTGCCCAACGACTAAGTGCTTCGCTGCGTCCTACCGGGGGAAAAACATTCGAAGGATAAGGAACAGTAACGGAAGGATCCCTTATACTGCATGGGGCATAAGTAATTTCTATCAGTCGTGTTCGTTCGTAAAGAGAATAACTCTAGCGATGAAACATTTGTCGGATAACTGCCCCAACTAGTAATATTATCTGCGCACAGCGGCACAGGAGTTGGGGCGAAAAATAGAGGAGGCGCTTCTCATGTTTCAGCAGCGCGGTTGCACCAGGGAGTGCTGCACCCAACGGTTCCGGCAAACAAACACGTGATCATTTTCGGGTTTCCTTTCGATGCATACATTAGTGCCATAAGCAATCGTGCCAGTTTTAGACTGGAGGCTGCATCTGCCTTTCTCTGCCTCTGCTCAAACAGCGCACGCCGTCGTCTGCCTGTTTGCGCCCCGAGGTGGTGGGTGCACCGAGGGGAGAGAACGCGAGAAGGGCCGTAGCATACATATCAGAGAGGGAAAAATAGCAAGGTTTAGAATCAAGCGGCAACTGTTGATACTACATACATTTGCCGCTCTGGATAGCATGTTGCTGCGGTGGACTGACCTTGCTACTAGCCCTAACTGCGTTCTGTTTCCCGCGCCAGGAGTGAAAACTGCAATTTCATGCAAGCACCCCAGTCTAAACGAAAGCATCTGGCCAGCTTCTGACGGCCCTCAGTGCCAAGGCTGGAGTGAGGTGGGCGGGTTGGCACCCTTGAAGGGGTAGCCTATCCCCAAATCGTGCAAGAACAGAAGAGCCTTCAGCTGTGGAGACAGCCTAGCCATAGGTTGAAAGAAGGGACAGATCGGAACAGAAACTATTGTTTGTGTTGTGACGGCACGCCGAGGCAGCTCTTGCTCTCACATTCAAAACACTCTATCCTGGCCCCTGCTGCTTGCCCGTCAAGGGGCAGCGTTCTCTGACAGCTCCTCCCGCCTACTGCTCCTCTCCAGTCCTTGAAAGTGCCCCTTTAGCTAGGACTGTGCACGGCTGGGAAGCCATGGAGTATTCACTGAGCTGCGATGTTTGCGTAAGATGGGACCAATGCACCGTGGCGTTGTTCCAGGCCCATCCCCGTAACCTGTAAAACCTGTAAATGCTACCTCTTTTTTCATGAGGAGTCTGCTGTGCAACATTGCTGGGGGCTGTCTCTGTGCTGGCAGTGCATTAAGACATTTTGGGCCTGCTTCATCATTCTCCCTTACTTTCAAACTTCTTCCCCTGTTACCGCCGGGGAGGGGCTTCGGCTACTCATCACTTTAGAGCATCCTCCCGCAGTGGGGTCGTTGACCTTCCGGTGGATTTGCAGTGGACGCATTGCTGTTTTCGTCTGTCCTCAAAGCGCTCCGTAAATGACCTTCCTACTCCTCTGCTGTGGAAGGGGCTCTAAGTGCTTGTTTCTACGTTCTTGTCTCTGATTGCTTTAGTCTACTTCCGTATTCCTCATAATTCATTTCTTCTACTGTGTTTTCATACATAGGTCGACTAATTGTAGTGCTGCGCACTACGATGGCCAATCTTGTTCGAAACGGCAACAGCCACGAAATAGTCCCGGTGCCTGCTTTTGCAAAATATTTAAATTTCAATATTTAAATTTCAACAGGGGGCCTGGGTAGCGCATTGGGTTTACTGCCAGTCAGATACCGTGAACGTGTTTACGTTGCCGTGGACAGATTCAACAAATTCGTTTACCCTATCCCGCGTTCGAGTTCAATGACTACACAAGGAATGCTCCAATTGTTTATTTATTATTTCCAAGAGCTCCGTTGTTTTCCGAAAGGCATCAATGGTGGGAGGGCATCGAAAGGATTAAGTCCTCTGGAGCGAACTAATGACAATAACTAATGTCAGCCAAAACGTGATCATCTCGAGCCGGCTATACGCAGATCGTCAAACTAAAGGCACCAGCAGTGGGCGGCATTAACATGAGCGATAACATAACGATCGTGAACCATCCTGAGGCAGATGGTCTTACTGAACGGACGAACCGCACGCTCGTGAAATACACGCGATTCATTACCCAAAGCAATCCATGAAAGTTGGATGGTTTCCTTCCTTGTGGGAAATCAGGTTGTAGCACAACAGTATGCTCATCGAGCTGACGCTTTCAGGCTTCCATCTACACCAGTTCACCGTTGTCTCTCCCGAGACTGGATCTGGCGATTGGCCGCCAGCCATGTACGTACGCAAGTGGCGGCTTCCATACACGCCTTGCAACCGCTCGGGAATGTATGAAGAACGCCCAATAAGATCAGGCAAGCAGCTACCTCAAAGGGTCTTTGTCAGTTGCTCTTAACCTAGGCGAACTGGGTTTGGTGAAATCAGACGCTTTCTTAAAATTGCGCAGCATTGCGAGCAGCTGGAAAAGTTAGATGTACGTTGAATAGGGACTTCTCCTGTTCGTTCTCTGGCCAGCGTGATGGTCAGAAAACGAACAGCCAAGACTTTGGCCAACATTGTTTATCTGCGTCTGACGTCAAATTTTTAACATACAATGAATGTTGGTTCTGTAAGGCGCTTCTCGGAATCGCTGGGACGTTCTCGAATTCCTAACACAGGAGTTCACTTCCTTCAAGACGGAGAAACTGGAGAAGACAGAAATGCCGGCCACCTGTTTACCAACGGGCAGGCCCCATTGAAACCGGTATGATTATGTTGAACGCGCAGGCTGCATGTAACATGACTGGATCTACGGAAATCGCCTGAATACACCGATTCCTCAGGAACACCTCCCTGTCATTCTCGACTCAGCTGCAGCGGCTTCAAGCGTTTTACTGAACAGCAAAGTGCAAAAATGGGCTGCGTAAAATATGTGATGGTCTGCCGCTCTGTCTCGTGCATAGAGAGCCCTAACAATGGCTCGTACTTCCGTAGACGAATACGGAATGCAGCAGTACTCATCCCCACTTCGCTTGGGTCGTGGTCACCTGAAAAAGGTTCAATAGGATTCATCTTAAGTCGCTGTGTTCAGGTGGCCAACGTCCTATTGGGTAGCCGCGACATTTTCTCCTGCACCTCCACATGCGCTATTGTGTGTTTCTTTGAGTAACGGACCATTTGATAACCAGGAAGTGTTTACAGACATACTTTCGTTTGAGCTTAGGCTCCTTCACCAACATCACATCTCATGCTCTTCATGCACAAGCAGGCCGCCCCGCCCGAGCATTGAGCATACCGCGATCAAGACATCTGCTGAATGCATTCCGAAAGCTCTTGGAGGAAACAAGCGGATAAAGAAGACCCTGATCAGGATCCTTCTTACCTGCTTGCTTCCTCCACTACTAAACCACTGCGGGGTGACGGAGTGAATACGAGCATCAAACTCCCACTGCAAGAAGTAGGGAGTTACGAAGGCACAAAAAAAATCACGAAGAGGAAACTTCCAGATTGCCTTGTGATTAACCATAAGAGTTCAGGAGACAGGCGATGAAACTTTGTGTGGCCTCAACCACTGTATACCAGTTCTGTAGAACTGGGAGAGCCGTAGGACCTGACCCCACCCATGCACACGTACTCCTGGAAAACCCATTATGATGTTCTTAGAACGGCAATTTGGGGTAGAACTAATCCAAGCAGGGGAGATGCCGCAACAACTCGAAGACAATGTATTGAACCCCTTCAAGGGGANGTAGAACTAATCCAAGCAGGGGAGATGCCGCAACAACTCGAAGACAATGTATTGAACCCCTTCAAGGGGACAATATTTTTGCGCACAATTACGACGCCGAAGGATACTGCCTAAAGTGCCATCTCCATTGTCAGGGTGCTGACGGCTTCTCTGAACTTCTTGGTTTGCAGTTCCCTCCCTCAGCTTATGCAAACTAGTAGATTCAATTTTGCCAGCACATACTCGCCTAAAGCTCCGTGATGCCTGACGGTTCTATAGAAGACATGTTGAATATGCTGTTTGGCAGTTGCTGCTGTAGACGCCAAGTCTCTGTACAAGGGTTCCAAATATAGCTGCCTTTCCCTCTTAGAAAACGTCATGCAGGAGTTTCGGGCAGCGTTGGGTTGCACGAAACATAAATGGGGACTGGGGAGCCCTCGCTGTCTCATGGGTGTTTATGCGCCTAACCGTCATAAGCCAATGCAAGCACGATCAAGTGATTTACATATTTTTTACCCCTAGTACGCGTACCTAGTGAATTTCATTCAGCCGCCTGGGTCTCAATCACCAGCTCAGCGACGCGCAAGGTCGGGATGGACAAAGTAGAGATCCCAATACAGGTTGTTAGGGTGTTATTCAACGTCCATGCGCGTGTTTGCCCATATGAAGCTTGCGGCGGCCTTTTCAGAAAACCCGCGCCTCTCATGAGGCATAGCTCATTTGACACATGCGACGTGTTGAATGAGGCATGCAACTTAAAATCCCCTGCTTGCGCATTGTTCCCTTCCCATAGGGAAAGAGTTGTTCCGTGTGGAGTCACTCCATGGGAAGCTGTAGAAGGTGACCGCAGGTTGGATCGACTGTCTCAACAACGAAAGCTTGCTATGATACAGAAGGGGCCGTGGGATGCTTACAACTATATATGGCAGCCGACAAAATCCCTGGCAGTGGTAAACTCAACATCTACTTAAGATGGGAAACCGGCACTACAGTAACGCGTATTAAACGTTGATTCGTTGTGACCCGCTACTTTGAGCCTTCTAGCTCTGCTTATTCCAAAGGACCAAAGAACAGCTGCAGACGCCGCCTTATGGCTTCACCGCCGTCCTCCGCCCCACGCTCTACTTCAGAGGCAGTAAGATGATCTCGCCATTTCTCACCACCTGCGGTGCTTCCCATGCCAACACTTTGCAAAAGCCACCGCGGCAGCAGGTTCTGTACGCGGGCTAGACTGTACCTCCTGTCCACAAGCAATATCGCCGCGTAGTCCTTGCTGTGACGAATGGCTCGGCCTATTGTCTGGTTGACAGTGATCATGCATTGTAACAAACCATAGTCAACGCACGGTTGCTCCTTCTGCTGCTGCTGCAGCTGCCCTGCATCTGCCACCTGGAAAGATAGAACCCGCCCTGCTTCTTGAGTTCCATCTCCTGAAGCTTGCTGCTTCATCATAATTTCGTTGTAGTGCTGTTTGTGTAATATGAATATTTTATCCTTAATACAGGGGAATGGCATGCCAACTACTACCAGAAGCCGTGCGAGCGCATCGGAGAAGTTCACTCCTTCACTTAGTCGGCCCCCCATCACGCAAAATAAAAACGCCGTCTTGGGACTTGGGGTTCTCTTTTCAGCACAGGCTGCTTTGTGCCTCTCATCCCGCCAGTAATCATCTCGTCTGCTCCTCTCGTTGCATGTGAAATCAAAAGTTCTTGTACACTTTACACCTCCTGCGTCCTGGGTCCCTCTCGTTAAGTCTCCGCCTAAAACAGCAGAGGTGTAGAGCTGCCAGAGGGCAGCTCCGTAGGCAATGCGAATACCTGCGCGAACGCCGCACAGAAAACTTAACGGATGCGCACCGGTGAATTACGTGCATCTGCAACAAACCTCAAACGGCCAAAAGCCAGAGGGTAAAGACGAAAAAATGAGTCACATGCGATCTATAAACGGGAAATGCATGCGTACGCCTAGAGGTGTTTTGGCAGAAGTGAGCAGGTTGGAAGTGTGGCTTAGGCTACTCACTCATCCAGTAGGCATCCAGAGAATGCAAGCCGCACTTCAAGAATGCAGTCAAATGAATGACCACACACAAGCGTAGAATTCATCCATGCCAGTGCAAAGGCGTACACAAAAGCATGCAGGCAGCCATTTGTATGGATCCTAGGCGTGCGTCTGTGCGCCGTCGTATCTTGACGTTTCCACAGTGGGAATACATGCGAGGCAAGCGTTTTCAAAAGAGGAATAACGGATACGTCACGGCACACACGGCCCATCATGCAAGCAAAAAGACGGGGAGGTGACTAGATGATGGAGTTGTGGGAGAAAACGGAGACATAGGTACCCGCATCTGTCTTGGTGGGTCCGGGCGTCCGTCTCTCTGCGAAGATAGGTCCCAGCTTCTTCAAACCTTCTACGATTGGTACACCAGCAGCAGCCGCATCGCCGCACGAAGGGCCGCCAGCAATACCGGCAACAGCAAGAAATAACTGAAGCGTGGCAAATGAAGGAAAGAAGACAACGACACCACCAGAAACAGAACCAGAGACACAGAGCAGCAGACGCAGGAAGGACACAAACTGCTCCGGGAAGTGCATGCGCTGAGAGAACTCGAAGCAAAAGTCGGGGCACGAAGAGGAGACTGCGACGCACACACAAACCAAGACCGGAATCTGTTAATACTGCCTTTGCTACTATTTTACTAATGCCTTCACTGCGCAGATGATCTTAGAATAAGCACTATCTACTAGCTGCTGCAGCACANCTCTGTCTCTTGCTGCACCAGAGTCCGCCGACAGAAACACAGAACTAGAGGGCGGCAGGCAGCGCACAAAACGAGAAAGCGACTCAAAGGGCGAGAGTGTTCCTCCCATCAACACCACCAGACGACATGCCTTTACTGAGAAGACGCAAGCCACAAGCTAAAACCCGTAAGCGATAGACCTCCACCCCTGGGCTTCGTAATCTGTGCCTCGTATCTGTAAGTGCTCGAACTTACGTATGGGCTCAAGCGCCTTCTCTGCACAGTCCAAACCACACCGCACAAAACAAACCAGCGCATCAGCAATGAACTCCGGAAAGGAATCCTAATAGGGCATGGGGTAGGCTGCCTTTGAACCGGGATAGGTTCCAGCCTATTGGACGAAAGAATGTGCAGAGAACTGCTTACCAGCCGCTAGGCATACAACCTCCAGTCTACAGCAACAATAGGAGCTGCCAGAGGTAAACTTTGTTTCCGTTTCATCTGCTGCCTTCCAATCAGCAGCACCAGGAGGTGCCTCTTCTGTAGGCATTCCTGCTTCTAGATGTTGATGCAAGCTCGTTATGATGAGCCTATCACCTGTGTCCATACCGAGTAATGAGCAGAGGAAATTTTTGACTGTGTACAGGCAAGACGGCTCCAGAATATGCTGTTCCGTATAATGCTCCTGGTTATTCTGCTGCTGCATATGTGGCCGTTTCGCCTGTTGCTGCTTTTGCTGTGACTGCTGAAATTTGTTGTTATGGTACATTGCAAATCCCCTCATCTTCTGGCAGATGCGCCGACTGGGATCAGAAAGAAAAGCAATCAGCTCGTGAAGGTCAAAATTGTCGAGCTTGAAAAGGCGGAGCAACTCCGTCGCCGTTAGGACTGGTCGGTCGTCCCCTGCTGGTATACCTGCATGATCAGCACCTCTTGATGCTGCCGTTGTGCCTGCTGCTCCGGCTTCTGGCGAACCCGCCAATGCCCTAAAAGGGCTAACATGTGAACCGTCCACAGCATGATGATGCTGCTGCTGTTGCTGCCGTGCCAATTGATGCCCGTGGCCGCAGCAACAGAAAACCTGCAGCCGTTTGTAGATAGTCTCAACAAACCTCGACAGCTGCTTTAGCAAGTGGAGAGACTGTGGTGCAAGTCTACTGCTGAAGTGCTTAATGTACAACGCGAGCAGCCGGGCTGCAGATGCTGCTGTTTCATGGGAAAGGGCCGCAGACTTGCTGCTGCTAAGAGCAGAGGACAGGTGGTGAGCCTCGTCCACACAGAACAGTGAACCTGCCAGTGAAACAATGCCGCCTTCTGTTGTGTTTCCATCAGCAGGAAATGCCAGGGAGAACGGCAGAAGCACGACGTCTGCTTGTGCTGCTGCTGCGCGGCAGCCGTAGTAAGGGCACCCGCCGACAGACTTCCCTATACGCCTGAGGTCTTCTATGTCAAGCGTAGCAGCTACAGCAGCGTCTGAGACCAAGTGCTTGTTTTTGTAGTAGCTGCACAAACCCTTTGAGACCAGATATGAGCATTTGTCTCCCAGGTCGCTGCTTCCGTTGCTGCTGCTGCTGTTGCCCCTTATGCCACTGCATACATCGGGGTGCAGACACAGTTGTTGCCTGCCAGCTGCAACAACTGCGAGAAAGTCTTTTATTTCCTGTCTTTTCCCCTGCTTCTGCATCAGCCGAATTTCGCCAACATACTGCTGCAGCTGCTGGTGCGTTCTGCTGCATATTACTATTTGTGGTTTGCGGAGGCGATCAAAGCAACCATGTTGGGAAGAGGTACACCAAGCTTCACTGTTGGAGCTGGCTTCTTCTAAGTCCACGGAAGGGCCAGGCTCCTCAGGTGCAAATGCCTCATACTCTGCGTGCTCCTGTTTGCTTTCGGCGGTTACATGGCGTTTACGGCCCGCGGGCACTTCGTTCTTTCCATCTTTCTGCTGCTCAAGCTGCCTCACAGGGTTGGTAGGAGCTGCTGCTGTCGCTACTGCGCTAGCACGAGCAGCTGCTTCTGTCAACCGTTT
>HG716268.1:0-29005 GCA_000499725.1 Eimeria brunetti
TAAGCATGGTTGGACGAGCAAGAATATGGTGCGAGGGGCCATTAGAGGGAGATTCCATTCCTAGATCGATTATTTGCATGCACCAAAATATATCGCAAGCATAGGGGTTGTAGTCGTCTTCGCATGCTTGCCATTACATGATTGACGGGTGCGAGCAGACTGTCACACGTAGGTTGGGCGCGGTTTTATAGGTAGCGATACGATTAAAAAACCTCTGTCTTAACAAGGGCTCGCCTTTGTAGAACCGTAGAGGAGGTGGTGTGCGATCTGCGAGAGCAGGGTTTACCGGTTCAGGACGTTAGTTGCGTGGATAACACGAATTAATCGTCTGCATGTAGGGCCAGTTGCTTCTCGTTGCAATAACATTGAACTTGGAAGCGGTGAGCTGTTCTTCAACAACGTGTACGTGACTGGAACGATACACCCTATGCGATCTCGAATGCGGAAGCCCTCACTTGAATTCCGTTGCTGCGAGTGACAGAATGTATGGACTGTTTGACAGCTTAACCAGCACGTCGAGCTTTCGGTGAGGTTGGCAACGCAATTGTCGCGTATCTGCAGGCTGCCAACCACTGTACCATATTTAGACAAAACCAGACGCAGCTCCGCTTCTACAACAGTCCGAACATAAGTAGGTCAACGGCGGATGCAGCTGTCTACGGTCCTGCCTCTACACTTCGGAAAGGTGCTTGCATATTCGCCTGCGGAGCAAACGGTGGTGCAATGCAGTTGGTGCGCCATTTGCGGGTGATAGACGCAATGAAAATAGAGTCAGAGGTCTGCGGATTTAGAGTGGAAACCTAATTTACCCCAGGGTTTTGCGGATTCAAAATTGCATCTGCCGCATGAGTGAGGTGGAATCGAACGGTGTAACTTTACTGCTAGGACGTAAGTGGAGGCACAGGACTCCATCCATCCTATTGGTCAGTTATTTGATGGTGGTTGGTGTGCTATGCTGCCGGGGACACATGTTGTGCTCCCCGATGCACCCTGTCCTACTGCACGGCTGCGCGTGGTTGCTTTGTCGAACGTGGAGGCAGACAAGCGCTGCTGAGAGTACAACCCAAGCACTCGCCTAAAGCATTCACGACTAGTTGGCGACCTAATTCTCTGCACTAAATAGTACAATCATGTGGTTCCCTGTTGCCACGCATTTACGCTTATCGGGGTAGCGAGCGGCTTTCCGCACATACGTACGTGGCTGTTGTTTTTGTCCACGTTAACTGTATCAGAAACGTGCCTCTTTGTTCTGGGAAGGTTGTGGCAAGACGTACATTTGAAATGGAACATACTCAAATATATGTTTCTTTTTGAAAGCTAGAGCCGGTGCATGCGCGCAGCTGGTGTCCGAATAAGCTGAACTCTTGTGTCTAACCGCAGGTCTTGTTGGTACTAGCATGTGCGTAACGGCGTGGAAGACGTGTGTTCGTGTTACTCATCCGTTGCATGCGCGGAACGCGTATTGGTCGGTGAAGCCTGAATAGCACAGTCGTGTTTGACGAGCGACGAGACGGACAAGCCCTGCTCCAGGCTTGGTTTCGTCAGTGTGAAAATTCGGTTTCCGATGGGCTCTGCCAGGGAGTATGTACCGGTTATACAGGAATGCATTTTTGCCTTTGGGGGCGAATGATTTGGGGAAATCCAACATTGGCCTGAGATCGTGCTCAGTTGCACCTTTTCAGCCTAGTCCTGCTCGACGTTGCACAAGATTTGCAGGCTACTTTTGCCGTGCATCCCCGGTGCTCCAGGGATCGTGGAATCTGTGGTCGTTCCCGAACGCCCTGCTATGCTTGTGGTGATGGACGTAATGGTCCAAGACGCCTACATGCTTGTTCGTTGGACGCCTTGCGATATGCCGAGCCGGTTGGACTGACAGTTGGGCAGTTTGCATGCTCGGAGAACAAATCTGCTCTCCTGCACACCCGCATTCTAGCTTATTTACACACGCCAGATGCAAGGCTGTCTCTGTACTTCGTTTACCTCCTGGTACTTGTCTTCGTCTTAGGTGAAGGCGACAATCTCTAATGTTTCTGGACTGCTGCGGATAACTTCTGAATATTGTCTTTGTGTGAATATGTCCTGCTTTCTGAAGGTATGTAGGGGAAACTAATAGGTACCTNGTGCAGCTGCTGGTCGAATGCGCTCAAGTCTAGGGCTATCGAGCAGTGGCTACTGCGGCTGTTAGTTTGTGCGTCACCGCCTAGAACGCATGCATTACCCCCACTTGTCGTTTAATGGCACAGAGAATTGTGCGTACCGGGATGTTTATTTCGTTTGATGTGGCAGGGTGTCCCCATGGTGTGTGTGCACTGTCGCGCGTACTCATTTTGTCTATTGTCGCAGTGGACAATAGCTGGAAACCGTGTAGCCTTCGCCTTAGCCAAGATCAAGTGTAGTTTTAATACTCGGTAAACCCCTCGGTAAATGCAGTCTGTGGTTCTTTGCCGCTACTCGTGAATGCTTAGGGGGGGCGCCAGTTTTTTCGCACAGCTGTCTTAAGCTGCTGTCATAGTCTAAGTCAGTTGTCGGGAAGGAGCTTGTTCTGTAAATCACCAGCGCACTATGCGTCTGGAATGGGCCGCCGATAAGTCTTGCAGCTGCTCTAGCCGGCACTTTATGGCCGTGTTTTGCTGTTGTAGTTTGTAGGAACGTGTGCCCTCTCTCTGTGGCATAAAGAATGTATGTGATGGTAATCTACAATTGTATCAGTCTTTTAAAGTGGGCTTCCGAATGTTCCCATACCCTCTACGTAATTTTGGTTGGAGCCCACCGTAGGTCGGAGGTGCTGCCAAGTTCCATCCCCTCTGTCTGCACTCTGATTCTATGATGCGCCAGATTGGAAAGCAGCTCTTGTGCCATGTGGGTGCTGCGCCGACGTTTTCAACATGCGTTGATGGATCCAAGTGTTTCGCTGCGCTTGGCATAAAGTACGTAATGACATGGGACACCCGCGTGTCTGCGGTCAGCTGCTTGAAGATAATGTGGGCGGGGCGGGCTGGCCGATCCGTAGTTCGCACTGCCGGTGACCAAGTCTCCGCTGCTGCACAGGGGCATGTTAGGTAGTGTGAATATGCATGATGGCAGTCTCCCGTCGTAGTCGATTATTTCTCATTTGCTTCCTAGTAAGTCCAAGTACATATAAATCTTTTTTGCAGGGCACTTGCCCTCGGTGCGATTTATCCTATGCATGGATGCGCGGTGACAGCCATCCTGGCGCGATCGGGTGCATGGGGCAGCGTGCCTGCGGAGGGTTTGCGTGGGGTTAAACTTCTGCGTAGAGTTGGGACTACCGCCGATTCGTGGTGAGATTTTCATTCCCTGGACGGTTTACTGGTTGTGTTTATTTGAAGCGTACCTTCGTAGCTCGCGGCATATTGACGCGGTTCTTGCANGCGCAACAATCGTAGTGCTCAGCATGATGCATAGCTCGACGCTTATATCACTACACTGGCATTAAAGCATCGGTTGGTGGCCAGCCTATCCTTATTGGTTTCGTAGGTTGCAGACTACTTCTTCGGTCAGGCTTACCGGCAAGGTACTGGGTTCGTTATATAGTTGCACCGGTGTGTCTCTGTGCTGTGGCTGATTGGCCCTAGCTATCTGCTATGTTGCTTAGTATTGCTCAGCTAGCTGTATGACAATTCTCTGCCTACGTCTTGTGCACAGGCATTAGAGTCTCTAGGATGTGTCTGAGTTGCTGCTTTTGCAACGCTTTACTACCTTCTTTAGGCACTCAGGGAAAATGAAGCATATGCTTGATGATTTGAGTTGTTGGAGTTCTGCGGAGAGTCCCATTGATTATTTCCACCAGTCCTTGGTGGGTGCGCAGAGTAAGCAAATTGTTTCTGCAACGGGCATTTGCTATGAAGGTGAGCTCAACAATAGCGGAATGTAGCAGTGACTCGTGCTGTCTGGCAGGTGGTGCGTAATTGTAGAGCACGGATGAATTCGTCCTGCTGGTTGTCTGCTTGCTACTACGCTGACTATTATGCTTGCAGCATCTTATACGTCGTGGTTATGGTTTAGGACGCCCTGCTTTTCGCTATAATCCGCCTGCGAATTCGACCAAGGCAGCAGCATTTATAGGCCCTGTATATTTGCGCGCTGCGCTTAGCTGCGTCTCCACTATTCCAGTTGTTCTAGGTGTCTGGAAGTAGTGAAATTGACAGAGCTTTTGGGTCACTATTAGTTGTGAAAGTTTCTACTAGTGACAGT
Organism: Eimeria brunetti; assembly: GCA_000499725.1. NCBI lineage: Eukaryota > Apicomplexa > Conoidasida > Eucoccidiorida > Eimeriidae > Eimeria > Eimeria brunetti. Next base: position 4,216 of record HG716268.1, read on the forward strand.
TTGACAGTGGCAATTATTGGGGCTGTTGGAGTGGATGTGTCGTTTGGCCGTTCACGGTCAGTGCGACTACCAGCACTTACCAGCCTGAACAACAGGACAAACACATGAAGAGTCTTTACTTAAACGCGAGCCTTTTACAGTGTTGTAAAGAATGACAATAGGCGTGAGTCTGGTGCTTAATGGACAAGTGTGAATGCAGTTAACGCTTGGCACAGAGTCGATCTATTACAGCAGAAGAGAGTTTTGCCTGTGTTCAAGTATGTAGAATTCGAAATCCTAGCCACTGGGTGACAAAACCTAGTACTGCATTTTTGGTGTATGCCTGTGAGCACATGTGTATTTATGTTCTCAGCAGCCTTCATAGCGTAGTTCGCATGCAGTTTCCGGGATCAGGGTTTGTATTAGTATGTACCGGCTAGTGAGGGTGCGGGAAAAAGCCGACCTCAGGGAATCGACGTTACGAACTTGAACGTCTTTGCCTTCATCTTCATTGACGGTACGTAGCAAGTGTCAGTGGCTGAGTACCGCGACGCGCCTGTCTTGCCCGGTGCTTGCGAACTCTGTTTGCAGAAAAGTGAGCACTTGACTTAGGCCTGAGCGTCTCCAACGGTGGTTTCCAGTTTGTATCACAAGGGTTCGAACAGAATCATTTAGTATGAGCTTTCGACACTTTGAAGTAGTTTTCCCTTGTTTACGTGCAGCTAGTGAGTTTTGCGGCGATGTACGCCCGTGGTTCGGGGTGCATAAAGAGTGAATAGCAGTAGGCTGCGAGGTCAGCAAGGAGATGCACCGTCTCCAGAGTACTGTTTTCTCGAAAAACCTCAATGAAAACCTAGAAAGTTGGTCCTTCTGTGCTTGCGCTTGTCCTCGGACGGGTCACGGCGGGCAGCCTACTGTTGCACGTAGGATTGGCGGGTTCTACAAGTGCGGATAGCATATATTGTACATCTATGCGTTTACGTGCGTGATGTCATAATAAGGGCACGAAAGCGCTTGTGAGCAAGGGTTACTGGTTCAGCAAGTTAGTCTTTTAGATGGCTCGACTTAACCGAATGCAAGCACTGTATGTTGCTGGTTTTGACGAAAAGCAGGACGTTGAAGTGGTGAGGCATTCTTGAGCATGCATGACCGAAAGGAGAGTGTATTCGGGATCTCCGTTATAACTCTGCTTTAACAGGCTCATATGGACATCCCAGGATGTACGCACTGCTTCCCCGTCCAGTTAGTAGTTACAGCCTATAGTTCCGTTGCTTAGGATTTATGTAGAATATCTGTGAGCGGCAGGCCTCCGAACGCTCTGATTGCACTAAACCAGCATCATTTCAATCCCCCTGGGTATCCCTTAAAGAGCAAAGACTGGCTGCACAGTGCATGAATTCGCTAATCTCATATATCTAGACTTTAGAAGAGTACCTGCGTAAATACATGAAAATCGGTGGTTCATGGAATGTAGTTGGTACGTTAGTTGATAGTGATGAAGGTGGCGAAAATTTGGCAAAAATGGGGAGAAAATGAGACAGCCCGCCTCTGTATCTATTGCACGATTGCTGCATCTGAACGCCTGCTGTGGTTTCATGAATACTAGCATAGCATTGAACGCACGGGGTACTACCGGTTCGCATCCGTGGTTTTGAACTACGCCGCTTATGGTGTCCGTTTGCTGATCTCATACGGAACGCCCAATTTACCGTGCGCAAACTTAACATGGCATTCAGCTGGTGCGTATAAATTCGAAGATCCCTTGTGAGAGGAAACCTCTCCAAATGGGTCTGAAGTCCGGAAAAAGAAGTAATATTCGTTGGCCGCAGGAAGTGCGTGTCCTTGTGCCCGACTGCTAAAAGTAATTGCTGAATGTGTAAGAAGCGCAAGCGGGTACAGGTACAAACTGGGAGGCAAACTTCATGAGGCTCTGCTATGCTGGTTTCTCTTGGCTTGCACCAGGAAGTGCGTTCAGCGGCTCCCGGAGGAAGCGTAATAGTGGCTGGGGGCTCCATGTATTGTGCGATTTCTGGGAGCGCTCCCGAGTCACTGCTCACACTGACCGTTCTTCTATTGTTTGTGGGCAATACTTAGTACTGTGTGTGTTAGCTACGGGACATTTCTAGCACTAAATGGTGGCTTGATGTCCTCTACATTCGCTGCGTACGTATCGGAGTGGCAGTAAACTTTACATATATCTTTGCCGGTAAGTGATACGTTTAATGCGTGACCAGCTGGTGAGTCCGCCGCACGCACCTATGTCTCACAGCGCCACGTCAGCAATGTCGTGCAAGGCTAGGGGTTTGCGAGATTCAATATGGTTGAAATTCAGACGAATTTGTCATCCGTGGTAAACAGCTTTGGCAGGTGAAGTGCAGGAAAATTCAGTAATACCAGCAGCCAGTGGTTGGGCGGAGCTGTTGCAGGTATCAGAAGGACTTCACTCCTGTTTGCAGACGACTTCCATGGAGTGGGAAAGGGTGTACAGCGGCATAGCCGCGCGGCGCCTAGACCTCGTTTGCGCAACGTAGCACAGTGTAAAACGACGTGTTTGACCTGCGCCCACTGGTTCGTCCACTAGGCGGTTTTGTATTTACAGACCTGTGTCTATAGATTTCCGGTTGGATATGCTAGTGTATCGCATGAGAGAATCGATTCAGACGCAGCTTGTTGCTAATACAAATGATGGATCTCTGGCTCGCCCTGTGAACGTTTAGAGATACCGTTTTGGTGGCCCCCTTCTGTTGCAGTTACCGACAAAGATCGATGACACATAGCAGTCTGCATGGACGACCATACAAGGCTGGTTGGACGCACAGGGTGTAGGCTTATGGCGGTTGTCTGTTGGACAACTAGACATGTGACTCCTTTGGCGCATTTACTGAACTTCGTAAGGTTTCACGACATTGACCAAATTAGTGTAGTGGTTTCACAATGCTGGCAAATGCGCCTACGCGAGATGTTCGCAATGTGAGCCTTGGCCTTTCAAGCTGCGTTGCCTTGGTAATGTGAAGTTTCTGCTTCGGCTGGTGGCGTGTACAGCAGCATAGCCCTGCAACGCTTAGAGCTCGTTCGCGCAGCGTAGCACAATGAAACACGACTTGTTCGGCTTGCGCCCACCGGGTCGTCCATTAAGCAATCTTGCATTCACAGAGCTGCTCCAATCGGTTTCTGTATGTATTGGCCAGTCTACAGAGTGCGAGAATCGAGGCAGACGCATCTAATGACCCTCCGGAGCTGTTGTAACATTCGTCAGCTTGGGACTGCCTTTGCGTCATAAAACCATTGACAACATTCCCACATGGCAAGACATTCTCGAAAGCAGGTGATCTCCACAACGGGGTAGGTCACTTTGCAATGCGGATGACTGATTTGGAGTTTCCCGAATGGGAGTGATCACGTTTTGGGAAGGCAATTGAGATCAGTAAGGGCCAGAAGGAATCTTCAGCCTGTGGCCATAAGTACCATGTCCCCTCATGAATCGTACGGAGCTTGTGCTGAGCGGTACAAACGTTGCTGCGCCAGTGGCAGTTAGACGCTTTGCCACATAGTAATAGAATAACGGATTGGCAATGTGAAGTACGTGCGAATCATGTTTCATTAGGAACAATGGTCGCCGCGTGCATTTCCGCTGCCAGCATGTCAGCCGCTGCGGGCAGCGCATCCATTGGCTTTTGTGTTGTCTGGCTCCGTATAACTCCGGTTAGCCTAATCTTTTGAGGTTGGGAGCACAAGCTGTAGACTCTCCTGGGTGGCCGTTATTTGCCAAATGGCATTAGCATGTTGCCATTTGAAGGTTCACATCTATTGCTGTGCACTAACCAAATGAACTATTTTTTCTAATGCTCCTGTACCACCATCATACACTTAGAGACAGCCTTCGTTCCCTGCTGAAGCTCTACTCTATGGGTAAAGACAGCGCACGCGGCACACGCCGATCCAAACTCCCCCGCCCTGTACAAGCAAGGTATGTCTGGAAAGCGACACCTTTCCACTTTTAACCAAATGCCCAAATGCTGCTTGCCACACGTAATATTTTGGTGTGTATTTCAGTCATATTTGGCACCCATAAATCGCATATCTGCACGTTGGTGATATGTGCAACATGCAGGAGGAGCATAGCAGCGTGGAGCCGCTATACGTATGCATCATTTGCCTTGTACGGCGTATATGCATGAACCATTTGACGGTAGTGAAGGGTGAGAGGAGGGGCAGCCTTTTGCCCCCGTAGGTGTGGACTTGTTTGCGCGAATTTCTTTCTTTTCGGGAGTTAAGCAGGGAGTATGTACCGGCTGTCTTCAATAGCAGCTCCATCCCTTCTACCCGAACAGTTTGGTATTCCGCGGTAAAGCACCTCCTGTACTGTGCCGCTGCTACGCCGAGGCTGTCCACGTGTATAGGTGTAGCCAAATGGCTTCCTGTGCTTGTGATGCTGTGCGTGATGACATGGTACGTTTGCACGTTTGTGGTCAAATGCCTGGCGGTAATCTGAGCTGGGTAGACGGCCCGTTCCCTAGTTCGCGTAGGCAGTGGCGAAGTTCTCCCCGTTGCACTGTCGTACTGGTAGCTAGGGTGAACATAAAAGATGGCAAGGGACCGTAATTTGCTGGCAATACCCACGATTTTAGAGGATCTAAAATATGTAATTCAGTGCTTGCGTTTATCTGACACCTGACAGAATACAGGTGAGTTTGAGCGATTATTCTGCAGGCGGGTTCTGCCTCGAACAGCTAAGAGGAATTCATAGTGAGATGAATACGAATGTTTTGTGCCGACGTTCGCTCTAGCGTAACTCTATAGGCAGTGCAAGAGGGCAGTGTGGTAGTCGGAAAAAACTGAACCCAGTTAGAATGCGAATTCCGGTTTAACGAAGCATATCTGGTGCATGCACACTCCAATACCAATCTTGGAGGTACTTTGGATGCCGTTGGTGAACATAAACCTTAATTTCTGACGGGAACTCAGCTCATTTAACCCACCGTCACTGCCTGCGTCATACCAATGCCGTTCTGTGCTCTGGGCTGTCTGTAAGTAATGGTGTGATAGGATTTCTTCAAAGTTTGCCTCCACGTAATTCGACGCGTTCACCTACTACCGGCGCTTGAGGCAACAGGCAAACTCGTACGCTGGACTTGCCATGTGGCGAATGTTTTGGGCTCTCCTGTTTTAAGTGGCGAACTTAGTGCTGTTGCATCTCAGCGGGTGATGCGTGGAGGAAGGTTACCTCGACGAGACTCGCAAATGTGGTGCAATCCAACTAGCACAAATGCTTGGTTTCTGGCTCGATAAACAACTGCTTCATTAGGGCACTGGCTGGTTTACGGGGNAGTCTTTCCCGAAAGGGATATTGCCTAGCATTGGACGTGTCATGCTGCATGCTATTGGTGCATGATAAAGCCTTTGCTTGGGGCCAAGTGACGTGCCAGGTGCTGTCCCTATTGGTCCCGTTGCATGTGCTTGCACAATGCCGTCACAGTCGTACGCATTGTAAAGGTTCAGTAAAGTCGTAGTTGTCCTTGAACACATGATCGCCTTCTTGTGCAGAGCCGGCGGACGCGAGTCTGTGGCACTTTTTCTTTCTTTGTTAAACCTGCCGTGCTTGAACGGCAACCTACAGTGGGCCAGCAGCGGCAATTGGTACGTGGTGAAACTTTTCAGGTGCATCCTGCCACTGGGGTATGAACTTATGCGTCCTTTCTCAATAGAACGTTTCGACTAGTTTCAACTTTTGAAAAATGCACAAGGGTATAGGTATGTTTCTGTTAGTGCAAGGCATCAGCTTGTGTGCAGCTACAAACGAGCTAGCTGTTATAAGGTTGAGTTGCCCGGCGTGCATTGTTATCCCTGACAGATAATAATCGAGCCACATGTACGCTTTACCACAAAAAGGGAAATCCGTAAAACTCGGGAACAGTTAGTTGCCGAATCGTACGTGCTGTTGTTGCATTGTTTGACGCTAAGACGCACCCTTACAGAAGACTAGAAGTAAGCTCATATGCATTTTCCGAGGTTTGTACATCTCAGGCAGCCCTCCTGGACACTACAATATTCGTTGTCTAGTTGCCCTAACACATCATAACACCAATGCTCCTTGCGTAGCAATCATGGGCAGGAATATTGTTGTTGTTCCACCGTCAATACTCCTGTCTCGCTGCGAGTGGATGCAACCAGGGCACACTTTGCAGATACCATGCATAATTCAGCGAAGACGTAAACGGGCAAGGGGCACACAAACAGACCTATTGGGGCATACAGACGGTGCTGGGGTCATGTGTACGGGTTTGGCCCACCAGGTCTCCCACTGAGTGGTTTTCGTGTTGTGCAACGTGTTCGCAACAGCGCTGTTTTACACCCAGGTGCAAACGAATCATTGGAGGCCGGCAATACCATGTTATGTACCGCCGTGGTAAAATCGTGCCGCATCTTGGGGCTCAGCTAGTTGTACACTAGGATGGATTCAACGCGCCCTAGCAGCTTTTTGTTTCGACGTCTGAATCTTTGGCAGATGTTGTAATCAGCACAATGGTAGGGCAATGCTTGTTGCTACCTTGGTTGGCAGACGTAAGCAAAAAGAAAAATGTAGCAGTTGTTTGGTAGCTGCACCACGCTTTAAGATGATGAAACGTTTCAGCTGAAGAGTGGGCTAAGGGAGGTGTGCGCAATCTAGCTTATTTGCTTGCGCTATGTCCTTGGAGTGTGAAACAGTTAAGAGTAAAAGCGCCAAAAAGAATGACGCAGATTTCGTACCCTTCTGTGGGTAGTCGAATGAACACGAGCTGCATAATGTAAAAACCAGGACGTATGCCCTGCTGGCAAGGCACATATACTGCGCCCCGCCGACATGGACAGCCTTGCAGATTCCTGCTAAGGCGTCTGTTCAATATCAGTGCCAGCGTCCTAGCCTTTAGCTGCATGAACAAACTACAACTATAGCGTTTGCTTATTTTCGCTCTTGACGTATGCAGGAAGAAGGGGTTTGGCATCTATGGTGAGATTTTCCCACGCAGTTGGTGTGTTGATACGCCACAGCAATTACTTGCTGCCGCCTGCTCGACTGTTCAGCGGGACCAATTTTTTCCAGTAGCCGGCTTAAACTGCGGCAGCTAGTCATGGCAACGGAATTTAGTGCATCCCTATTGTGATTTGCAGCGACGTTCCGTTACGAAATGCGTTGGTCCATTTGTACCGCTGTAGCTGGTTCGGAAGGCCGGAAAAATTTGACATGCAGATGGTGAGTTGGCCGTTGCACCAGGCGCATACTTAGCCCTGTTTTTACTCAACACACTTACGCTTATTTTCTAGAACAGACGTAAATATGTTACCTTTTGAATGTCCAGCCGGTGAGTTTCGTTGGGCCTGCGGGAGATGCCCGTCTGCTACTGGTGCGGGGCTCGCCATCATTGTGCAATGCCTTTCTGTCTAGTGTAAATTACCTGTGGCTTGCCTCTACGTTCCTCGTTGTATATGGACCGCAGACACTATAGGCTCTACTTGTAGCAAGGACCTATTTGCCGAATTGGCTCTGAAGTTTTAAAGCTGAAGGGTGGGCAGCTGCACTTGAAAAGCTAAACACATCTGCGCGAGGCCTGAGGTGTCCTATTAAGCGGTTATCTACACTTTCTGGGAATCAGGGAGCCGCAGAGCTACAGACAATACGCAGCAAGTTTTTTTCGCCCCGCTTTGTGTTGGGGCAGAAAGTGGGTGGCTCACCTGGGGTAATTCATATCAACTGAGGTACATAACCTACTGAACATCAGGTGCCCGTACCAGTGTTCCATACACCTTCCCACCTTCCGGTCGCCTTTAGAGTCTATGTCGCAGGCGTTTATTATTGAGCAAGAAATCGTCGGTGATGCGTGGGCCTATTTGAACAGGGGCTTCAAAAACAGATTAGCTTGGGATAAGCGTCAGTCCGCGTCTGTGTTCCTGCCATTGTGCTTGCAAACAGAAACTATTTTAGGGGAGGCTCGCGTGCACAACAAGCTTGTGAGCCTCTTAAAATTGGTCGAATACTGACGGGAAGTGAAAAGAGGAATGCACACAAGCCCTGAATCGCGTTGGATGCCACTACTGCTACATAGTGGGTATTGAATGGGTGTAAGTCGTCACATGACGCTAGCTTTTTTCACTTTCGCCCGCCACCCACCGTCTGCGCTGTTCTGCGTGAATTTGTGGCGAGTTCGGGAGCATTATCGTTTCGCTGTTCCATTTCGTGCGTTGCGTGCATTCCTAGTAAGTCTGTCACGATTCCGGCAAACGCTTCTTATCAGACAGCTAAACTCGAACTGACGCCCTCTAATGAGATGTCTTGCATTGCCGCCGAACTGGAATACATGGGGAATATAGATCGTGAGCTCACTATGTATTTGGCTTTAATCACTTTCGAATAGAACAGGTGTTTTACGTAGCTTCGAGTGGTGCATTGGTTTGTTGTCAACCAAATGTTTTCTAACAAGCTTCTCTGAGTGCTTCCGGTAGATGTGAATAGGCGGGCATTTCAGGAGCCCTCCGTAGTCTTTTGAGTTCCTGGGATAAACCTTACCACTACCAAACGTGCAGGACGTGTGTCTTGTGTGTGTCAATGCGGTATTCCTTCTGCAGATGCTGCAACCTCCGCACGCATATATATTGTGGCCCGAGCTGCATTTACACCAGTGTGCTAACTGTTTGCTCGGCATTCCTGCAGCAGGTCCACAGTCTCCACGCCCTTCTAGAAAGGCATCCTCTGCGCAGGTTGGTAAGAAATTTTTTTGCCTGGTCTTAATGTTTCGCAAAACGTCGTTCTGTCCTCTAGACCTGAATTCGCACAGACCAATGTAGTGTTGATGTTTAATAGCAGAGGTGTAGATAATTTGTTCATCTCTTGTTCGAGCTACACTAGTATGTGCGTTATACACTCATGTATGGACTAGCGGGAGCTTCGGTGAACAGTTTAACCGCGGCGTTGTCTCCACTCACAATTTTTCGGAGTAACCTACAGCGTGTCCTATAATTGCTCACTGAAGATGCATTCCGGTATTCACCAAAGCAGGCTATACCAGAAGTACTTAGACACGTCCGGGACAAGCCCCAACTGCAGTCGCCGTCTTTTGGACCGATGTGTGGAGGACTACAGCGTGCTTCTCTGAAGGACATGGATAGTCAGATCACACCAGATGTGCACGATCACGGCAACCTTTGAAGCAGGCTATTACGGCTTACCACCAGTTTGTAAGGCCCATGCACTAGATAAATAGCACAGGCAGGCTAAGGTTTGAGCATATGCTAGCAGAAGGGCGAGCCTTGACTCGTTTGACCAAAGCAACTGATTGTGGACTCTAGCCACTGTACGTCTACAGACCACTCACTGATATATGTTCCCACTAGAAGCTAGCCAATGTTCACAGTGACTGAGAAAGGTTCCGTGAGTATTATGGTGTTTTGCTTTCTACTTCATGCAATGAGCAATGGTTTCGCTGCCCTTGCTTCCATTGGTTAGATGCGTGGTGAGTAAGTGGAGTGACCGTCGGTGGTTTTGACCTGAGACTGCCCCTGGCAGTACGTGGCACTTAGGCGACGGCGCTCCAGCGCAGTTATACCGACTATGAATACTAGAAACCGTGCGAAGGTTTAGTGGCCTATGAAGTAACCAATATCCAGCTTGTGGGTCTTGCGAAGATGCTTGTGTGGCCCGTCTTCGATTCTGTGCATGCCTTTGCAATTCACAGTTAGTGCTTGACTCATTTGTCGGCAGTTGAAAGCCCTTAGTGAGCGCTGCTGTGCACGCCATTGACGACAATACACTAATGTGCAGGATGTACGGCTGAAGAATTGTAACTGCGGATGATGAGTGATGTGTGATGTGGTAAGCGAGTTCATCGTTTCGCTGTCGCTGCCGGGGTCGAATTTGTATAGGATATAATGATGGATTCATTACTAACCGTTATAATTCACCGTTTCTACGTGTTGAAAATATTCACAGCGCATGTTCTTTCGCATGTAATGGGATATTTGGAAGGTTTGGGGGAAGGTGATGCTTCCGCGCTCCGTATCTCCAACATGTGCGCGGTGCAGCGAGCGACGCCTCCATCGTATTGAGGTGGCGTTTTTCGGGTGGTGCATCAAAGAGCGTATCCTTCAGTACTTGTTGCCAAATATGGCCCTACTCAAGTCGTTACAGTTCCGTGTATGTGGTCATTCTCACTGGCACTCGTTACCCATCATATAGTATATGAAACACATAGTTGACTGCCTGCGTCTATCCGGGAACTAAAGGAGAGCTGATGGGTTCGAGATGATGGCTCTTCTGCAGGCTGATTGTACCTCTAAGCGCGCAGGATTAGATTCTTCTGTGCGGTGGGCTGAAGGGTTTTCCGTGCAGAAACCTACTCTAGAAGGATCCTGGCGGGACAATCTAGACAGCGAACAACCGATGGGTCAGAAAAGCGAGACAGCGAACAACCGGTGGGTCGGAAAAAAGAGNAGAGCACCAGCATTAGATGGGCTCTGCCTTAACCAAGGCACCATCTGGCCCATGCAAACGGCTCTGCCTTAACCAAGGCACCATCTGGCCCATGCAAACTATCGTTCCACACACGTATATACCTCTTTGAAAAGCGGACTTGAAATTGAATCCTGGTGAGCTCATGTTTCATGCACAGTCACTCCCTTCTTCAATGCCTTGGTGATACCGAACCAACCCGGGCCCCGCTCTGTGTTCTGGGGTGCCCGAAAGCATGACATGAACACCTTTAAGGCGAGTCTGCGCACAATTCTATGAGCTTCTCTATCATGGGAGGTTGGGACAACGTGCGTCTTTGCATGCAGTTACCTCCATCAAAGGCCTACTCGAGCGCTTTAGTGTTCGTGTTGCTCACCCGCATATTCATTTCGCTTCATTCAAGGATGAACGCGACGCCAAATTAATTGCGGGCTGCCCAGCCTGCGTGTGGCATTGGAAGATGGCTTTTGGCATTCTAGCTCTGAGCAGTGAGCCCAGAGCGGTTATATATCCGCGCATGGTATTTGACGAAAGGGTGATGCGGCAAAATTAGCAAATGCAGTGCAATCAGCAGGCACCAGAGTGCAGTTTTCGGTTCGACAGATAACATCATGCCAATATCTAATTTATTAGAAAATTTTTACAGGCAGAGGGAGTGAGCCAAGCATGTGTTAGCGCTTTTCACGCTAGGAATATTGTCTAGCATTGTGCGTATCCCCGTGCATGCTGCTGCTCATTGGTGCTTCTGCAAGAATAAATGGTGTGACCGACAGAACGTACGCTTTGCAGGCTATGGGTGAATGGTGTGCCTCATCGAGACAACAATGGAATGCAATATTGAAAAGGCGCTTTATCTGTTCCAGTACCAGGTACTCTGAAACGTACTGTTATGAAGGATATTTAGTGGTTATTGATGAGCACTATGCATCTCTCAAGGGTGGGCGGCTGGTGATGGATATTTATCCATTTTTAAGTGTATCGTAGAGTAGTTTATGAAACTGGTGATCATCCTTGCATGATACATCGCCTGCAAATTTCATGACGTCTGCCGACTCCGTCTGTGCTGGATATGGTTTGTCTTGTATCGGAAAGCTGGTGCAAACTACCAATAATCTATTTTGTTTTGATGATGGATAAAGTTTCCGCTAGCTACGAGTGTCCGAGAACCCCTAGCTGTAGCGTAGCGCCAAGAGTACCCGGGGATAGTGGCTGGTATTGATCCCCCAGAAAGTGAGAAGTGAAAGAACGCAAGTTGCGTCTGCAGTCAGAAAGAACTGTCATACGGTGTGATGTCGCGAGAAACGTGACACTTATAGCTATGGCGTTCTGCCTGTATGGTGCATCTGAAATTCCCCAGTGCGACGGCAAAAGAAGTAATCGAACAACTTCTCACCTCAACTGTCGGTCTGCAACAATCTGAAATGTGTCTCTGAATGACTTCAGTGTGGATCTTCACTTATTTCCATAATGCATTCGACGTGCCAATACCCAGTAATCTTGCCTGGAAGGTACACTAGGGTAGTTGATCCCACCCCACGAAATCTGTCGGTGAACTCGCTAATTGCCCCAGCCCTTCGTGCCTGAAGGCTCAACGATTACTGACGGAAACTTTTGGCATGTGGGTGTCTAGTTCCTGTGTAGTTATAGAGTCTGACGTACTATTCAGCGTAGCACACTTTACGGCAATCGCTCTTTCGAATAAAGAATGTTTGTCCACGACAACGGGTTTTGCTCACTGGGTATCAGTTTTACTCGTGCGATGCTTGTGTAGTTTGTGTGTGTAGGTTCCGTCATACTGCCGATGGTCAACAACAGGGCATGACTGTGGGTATGTTTTGAGCGGTGGATGTTTCGGTCGAGCTGTCAAATGGTTCTGGTGGCCTCCATTTACTGGGAGTGAGTGGGGCGTTATATGTGTACATTTTCCGTTTCCTGGAGTGCTATATACACTTGTGTCGTCTGCAGCATAGCGAAAAGCCAAGCGGTGTGTGATTTTGCACAAAAGCAGTTGGTGAGGACCTAGGATGGCGGCACGTCAACGTAGGGACTATATGAAGAATGGATTGTCGCATGTGCAATCGGCGTGGCCCCTGGGCCAACGCGAGATGCGAGTGACCACCTACGCCTTACTACAGCAAGAATCTAGCTTTCTTATCGATGCTGTCTCGCTTTGTTCCCTGCATGCGCTGCGTGTGATCTGCACCCGCCACTTATGACTGCCGCGCGAAAAAGATACTATCTGTGCAACCCCGGATATTACACAGGCGAGAAATTTATGTCAGCGACCATTGATGCCATTCGACAGCGTGGAGCACTGAAGGTGACGCTAAATTCGGAGTGGGCCTGCGATTTATTGTGTTCGAGAGAAAATGTGCACAGGACGTACGGCCTACAAATGCACAGTACAGCCGTTGCTATGACACTTGATGCGACCTGTAAGGAACGGTATTTGTAGTCCTTCTGGCACCTCATGCAGGGTATCCTGAACGCAGCGTAGCTGAGTGGAACGCCGTGGCTGTAATGATGGCAGAACACTATTATCTACAAGTTGCTGCCAGTGGGTTTCTCCATATGATGGGTGAGAATGGTAGGTCTGTTATGTATGGTTCTGCTACGTCCAGCGGCTGCCAAGAAGGCGCTTGAAGGTTCGCTTTTTCGGCCGCAGTGTTTTCTTCCAGGAGAGTCTCAGGTGGCTATTAGTAGGACTAATGTGGTAGGCGCATGAATATATTGTTCCGGCGTTTGCTTTTACTGTGTTTTTTCGGCATATTTTTATCAGCACCCCACTGAGGTTTACATTCTCGTATTGGGGTCGGCCAGTGTCGAAACCACACAACTCTGTAGTTATTATTTCATGTGAACGTCTGGTTTCAGGAAGTACGTTGTGCGCAATATTGCTTTTGAAGAAATATCATAATAGGGGGAAGCTACCAGTTGATGCTACGCGGGTATCATGTTCCGTCTAGCACGGGCCTACTCAGCCGGCCGTTTTCGGCCCTTGTATGTCAACTGAAGCGCGTCTGCTCTGACCTCTGCGGAAACGCTGACCACGAGGTGAACCATATTGTTGGCCTGCAGAAAGTATGTCTCACTGCAATTACGTGAGCTGACGGCGAAGCACTGTAATTCTCTGTTGGCGTTGTATAGCAGTGGTCACTCTCGTCCAGTCTCCAAAAGGCATTTTGTTCAACTGTTGTGCGCTGGTAGCCCTAGCCCCGTACTGCTTATATAAGCGTTTACTCAATTTCACAATGTGTATCGCATTCAATTGCTCCCGTATGTGGGCAACCTTGTCAGTTTCTGGGGCATGCACCTGCTGGCTGTTTATTGGTTGCTGTAGGCTGTGCGTACTGTTGATTTCACATCAGCTCATACTGGCGTCCGGGTATGTTGCTTTGAGACAGCAGCGCGAAAGGACAGTTGGTTCCCGTGGAAACAGTGCTTACCAACCATGTTTCGCTTCTTGTAGGAAACTTGGCTTAGGTATCACAGTGGGCATTTGGTATTTCTGCTTTTCAGCTCGTGCCTTCAAAAGTTGCTGCCATGCGCAATCTTCGGCGCTAAAGCTATCATGCATTTGCTTGCTAAGTCGTCGTGTAATGGATGCTATGGTGCCTAAAGCGGGAACCAATCTGGGACAAGCAGTTGCTAGAAATACTAGGTTTGACGCTAAAAGCCGGTGCCTTGTACCATTCAATTCAATACCAGATTGTGCGCATATGACACTCAGCAAAAACGGGCTGCCCTGAAAATGCATGTGCCTGGTCTTCCTATTAATGATCAAACATTTGAATGACATTAACCGCGATTCGAAGCCATGCTGATCTTTTCTGTGCATACCTGTGGGCGTTAACGCATTCCTATTGTAATGCATAAAAATAATACGTCCACCCCGACCATCGGCATACTTTGATTGTTACAGAATACGGGTCCTAGGTCGATAGGCGGCGTGCCCCTTTGGGGTCGATGTGCCATTTTTAGGGTCAACAACGGAAATGTATATACTCGTCGTTGCGATCAATCAAGGCGGATGCCCCAGCGTGGCATATAATAAACCAAGTCTTGCTGATGCTTGTATAAGGTTTTGGATAAATTATAGGCTGTAAGCTTTATACACGTGTGGGTGTCTTACGGTAGTGTAGTGCATGAACTGGCAGAGTGTGTCTGTGTTGCTCTGTTGTTTCATGGCCAAAGCTGGGTAGGGGAATTGCTGCCATGCTTGCAAGTGGGCTACCAGTTTCGAATGTGGGGTTAGAGGTTGCACAGTAATGATATTTGGTCATGAAAAGAGAGTGTGCATTATGGAGACAATAAAGCGCTGGTGCAGCCCCCGTGCAGGTGCACTAATATGGAGTGTCCATGTGCAGTTGTGATTCGAACCTTGGCCTTAGCCTTTGGTATGGCATCAGAATTTCTCTGCGTGTCGCATGTAGGAGCATTGCATGCAGTGATAGTACAGGGTTTTTGCATGTGCGAGCGGACTCGTATGAAATGTTGCCCCTCATAAGAAAGTGTGCATATGGATATAGATGCATATTTGTTGCATACAAACGGGGACAGCTTGGCACCTAACTAGTCCAGCGTTACATGGATATACTGGCGGAATATCTCGCTTTTATCGCAACGTTTGAATCGAATCACAACGCCGCTGCTAATGCCAGGCCGCTCGGAGTTGCCTTACTTTATATCCACGAGAGCGTAGGGAGCTGTCCTGTGGGATGTAAAGATTGTGAGTCATCAGACGGAGATACGATTCATCGGGAAACGTTTACTGTGCCCCTTGCTGGCATGCTAATCTCGAGAAAAAATTAGCTCTAGTGGCGAGCAGGGTGTGAGTTTTGGGGGAAGAAAATGGCGAAATCTACTCTGTCCTTACCACAGCTTGGTTTCTGGTACCGATTAAGCTTCTTTTGTCTGGCGCGTTCCTTCTCCGTGGACTGCTTTGCAGAATTGCGTTTTTGCCGAGGCCGTATAATTTTCGTCAGCATTGAATGGACAGGAATGAGTCTAAAGTGAACACTTTCAAAGGTCCATGCATACACTGTCCTCTCTCAGGGGTCCGTTTACACGACATTCATCATGTGGTAGTTCTTGATGCACAGAATTTGACGCGGTCTTTATGTTTGCCGGAGACTCAAAGTGACCGGAAGAGCTGTGTGAAAGTTGTTATTTCCAATACGCAGGTGTGGGCACTTTCCTTATATGCTAATAATGGGATGCACTGCCAGTAAAGGCCATCGTGCAAAACAGTGAGATATCTTCCATGGAGGCCCAGTCATATTCACACCAGCGTCCCGCTAATGAGTGTCTCCGGAAATGGGAAGCCTGCAGTTGCACTTTTTGGCTGACAGCACATTTTTGCCGGGCGTGATGGGATAGCACATTTCGCAAGCACGGACTGTTCGAGGCTAACTACTGTGCAACAGGTTTTTTTGAGGCCTTTGGAGGGGATGGGTACAGAGCCGAAGTGCCGCTCAACGTCACCACGCTGTCTATAATTGGGACTGCGGTCAGGCTTGTCGCAGTGGCAAGCTACGAGAAAAACAGGATAGTGATAATTGTCAAGCCTGTCCGTCGCTTTTAGTGACGGATCATTGTACGGAGTCCAGAACGTGTGCTTCATGAGGTGGCTGCATTTGCCGTGAGGGGGAAGAGTGGTGAAGTGTTCGTGTCTTCGTATGAGACTGTTTCGAACATCAGTATGTGGGTGTTCCTGCGTATGCCGAACAACAAGGATGAAACGCACGATTTTGAAGCCACCGAAAATGGCAGTTGGACACAATACTGGGGTTTAGCCACGAAACGCTTGCAGGTTGGCGAGTACTTGGATATCTAGGAAGTAAGTCTCGGTGGAGCGTAAGCTTTTGCGGAGCTCTTCTTTTCGAAGGCGACGGGGACAGGCAGTTTGTGTATTTCTATACCGTTGCCACCATATGCCAACTCTCCGATGACATGCTATGCTGGGATCAATAGAGGTGTGGGTGCTGACTTTGTACAACGCGTAAATATCCCAATACGCTATGTTGGTGGTGATTGGGGAGTGCGTCTCATTCGAAAAAATGAGGATTACTCGATATATTGAACCCCAGAGTATTGCGTATTACCGAAGGCAGTCACGCTTTGGAATTATTTTCTGCGGAAGGACTTTAGTATCGCAGGGTTGTCATTTGCTTAATCAGCCAGAGCACACATTAGTCCTGTGAGAGGCGCACAGCTGTGGGTTCAGAAAAGGCCTGGCAAGCGAACANAAAATGTGTCGTTTGTTTTGCTAGTGAATAGTCCGCATGCTTTGGAACCAACGCATCGGCTGTCAAGAAATCACCATGGATCTCGTGATACGGGGAATCCCATGCCTCCGCAGACAGGCGAACGCTACACATTGAACCGGAAAGGGGGTAAGCTCTTGTCCCTTTTATACGCAAAGGACCCTAGAAGTTAAGAAAAAACCAGCTTTGATTTAGCAGGAAACCAGGAACTCTAGGGTGGCACTTCCATTTCGAACAGTCACACGTTGGGGAGCAACGCGGAATATTCAGAAGGCGTGTCGTGCTCTCATTCCCTGGACAAAAATGAAACGCCTTAAATCGTCATAACGTGTCGCCGTATGTGTATGTGGCATCGACACTTGTGGACCTGTATTGTACATATTTGTTGGCTAGAGGGGACTGACCGTGTAGGTGGACCAAAAGGGGAAGCAAATTAATGTATTATTTTGACGTTTCAGGAAGTACGTCATTTCCGCGATACTAATCATCCAGGTCAATGAAGGGAACACCACATTCTAGTCTGTTGAATATGACCGGTACAGGCTCAAAGGGCCTGTACTGTACATATTCAACACACTAGAATGTGCTGTGGGGCTTTAATGCAGTTTCCCGAATGTTTGCCTCGCTAATTCGCATGATAGAGCGCACATGATATCTTCCAGTAGGAGATATGGATACAGCTGAGTAGTAAAGCTCTTTGTGTGGTTTTGCGCCAGCAGCAGGGAATCTCGACTGGACTTTAGCAGATGCACCCCTGTGATGGCCTACTGAACGGGCGCGGCGCAGTATGTAAAGTGCTAGCGGCTTTCATGTGCAACAGACAGTAAGGCAACGGTTTCCTAAACCGTTTCTTGGCTGGCTATGGGGTCCACCTATCAAAACCTAGTTGGTGCCACAGTGAGCCGCCCACAATTCTTCGAAGTTCCCAAAGTCCCATCATTGACTACGGGTTTCCGTGATTTACAATGAGAGCCTGACTATCTGCGGCAGGCTGTCGCCGGTTAGCAAAGCGCGTATCGTATGTGTCATAAGGTGGTGCACCTGACTTGCACAAGACGCTCTACACTGGTTACCTGAAGGGGCTGGGCTGTTGGGCAGGTTCGCAAGTAATATGGTGATTGTGCGGAGCTACTGAAGTGTAGTCTGAGCTCGTCCGTAAAAGAGCTTTCAAGGGTGTCCGCTGCACTTAAGCGAAAGGTAGAATTTAGGGTTGCTGGGAAAGCTTCTCACAGCTCACGTTTGGGCTTAGCAACAATGCATAGCACGGCGTCATGGTATGATAGTAGGCGTACGAACGTGTATGAGCGTTTGCAAGTATAGTGGGGCCGATACTGCATGCATGCCACATGTTACACTGAAGGCGGGTGGGTGTTTCTAAACCGCTACAAGTTCACCAGAGCGTACAGTACATGAAGCAGAAAATGGTACTAGGCCACAATTATTGTAGCCGGCACCAATGATTTTTTTGGGGCTGGTTGCTTTCTCTTTCAAGGGATCCCGACACCGGAAAAGTTTGTTCCTTCACGTTAAGTTGCCAGCATGGAGCCGACATCTCTCCGTCCCTTACTTCGACAGATGTACTGGAGGCTCCGGTGGTTCTGTAGTTCAGTGTACCACAGAACCTAGAATATCCGGCTTTGGTCGCTGGGGCAACGCAGCATTATGAATGCAAAGCGCTGTTATGAGGCAAATATGTGTAAGGATATGGTTTCCCAATGACAAGGAGGTGCGCTTGACAGCAGAAGCTGGACATATATATCAATGCAACATTTTTCGGTACGTGCGGATCGGGCACAAATTTCCTTAGCGCAAAAGTAGTTGCGAGGCTTTTGGCACCCACAGATAGCACAAACGGGGACAAATACGCATGGAGTTTCACCAAGCATACAGATGTTTCACGAGACTGGCCAGGGTCACGTGAAAAAGTCGCTGCGTGTGGTAAGAAGTCAATCTGAAATGCCCACCGGGCACCTGGCGGCTGACGTTGCCGGTGCGCCGTTCATAATTCAATAGAAAACTAGGTGATCCCGGTGCCAG
Organism: Eimeria brunetti; assembly: GCA_000499725.1. Lineage (NCBI taxonomy): Eukaryota > Apicomplexa > Conoidasida > Eucoccidiorida > Eimeriidae > Eimeria > Eimeria brunetti. Next base: position 22,978 of record HG716268.1, read on the forward strand.
CGTTATCTTCGTTGGTGCATAGTGTGCCCGTGTGTGCATACGTCAATTTTCACGAACAAATAGGTTAGGAGAAGCTGCGATCTCCTCAGAGAGTAAGCTGAATCTGGATGGGCTTTTGCAAAGGCTTTCATCCCGTGGTTGCTTTCGTCACTAGGTAGCGCTGCGCCGTGCTCACGATCTTAAGTACCCTGTATCGCTGGTTTAAAAGGTACATATGGCATTACGGACCGCAGTGCGTGTTGTGCTCTTGAGACCATGAAATCCACAAATATTTGCGTTCAGCTTTTGCAAAGAGCGCGCATGGTGCATGAAGCGATGATCGGTTGACTACTGATTGCTTCTGTTTTGTTCTGACCCCGACCGTTGCTCAGCAAGTTTCGTAAAAAACTCCCGCTTGCCTGAGCATCTTTGTGGAAAAATCATCTCATGGCACCTTTGCAGTCCATAGACGGCCTGTATACCTATTATCTCACAAGGAATCAGGCTACTGTCAGTGAAAACCTTAAGGCAGCGTTAGCCCGCGCATGCATGCATAGATGATGTGAACTCAGTTGCGGGTAGATCGTCTTCTGACCGCTCTTTGGTGCCTGTTAAATTGGGCACATTTGTGCGCTTTTTGAACCAGGTTAGACTCTCTGCTGTTGCCCGTCGTGTTGATGCACTGTGTGGGCAACTGCTTTGCAGAAACCTGGGTTTCAGGTAGAGTAGTCCGGCGACTGGCTAAGACGTTTCGGTATTGTAAGGAGTATATGTGGAGGTTCCACTCAGTAGTTTCAGCAGAAAAATAACTGTTGCACTGGATGCCTTCGGTGCCGAACAATGCCAAACAACTGATTCACGGCGTGTGCGTCGTGGCGCCAGATTGTACGTTTTCGGAGTGGAAAGGTTGCCTGAATTGCCCGGGCCCACGCCATGTAGTGGCATGCGAGGCGCGTACACCATCCTTGCGGAACTTAGCGTATAAGGCAAGCGATATACCTTTCAAAAACACAGTTGTTGGGGTAGTCCTATTATGCGTGGGAATTAAATTGGTGACGTGGCAACACAGCTTTTATCCCTTCACCTTTACCTTCGCCGAAGTCCGTGGCGGGCCATTCGGCCCGCTAGTAGGGTGCAATATATGAAAACAAACATGTCGGGTTTCGAATATTGCTCGGACGTAGGGGGGGAAAAGTTGGAAAATACTTTTATATAACTCCTGCTTGTTGCCCTCGATGCTGTTTTTTGTTAGCGATTGAAAGCGACTGGCACCTCAGCGAAATGTTGGGTTTCCAGAAAGTTTGTTTTTCCTGGCTTTGGTTGTAGATGCATTAGGACCGGGATGTTCAAAGGGGCAAGCACGATGCTTATTGGAAAATAGTATGCGTCAAAATGCTCCGGATTATTTTGTTTCATGCACTACGCTTCACATATGAAGCCTGACTAGCGCAAGCGTTTTCCACCCTACTGTTTTTTTGTTTTGGCCTTGATATCCTAGGGAAGCAGCACAAAATATAGTGCAGAAAGTGAGTCTTCGGACATGCACAACGAGAAAATTTGCTATTTTGTTACTCATTGGAAGGTTGAGGCTTCGCAGTCACAAAAGCCGCAATTCATAGTTTTCTGAATTTGCGGAGCGATCTAGTGGCATTTGAGTAGCGGGAAGCAGCTTGTACATATTCTCAGCTTAAGCAGAAGTTAGTGTCTGACATTGTGCGGAGCTATCATGTGCACCAACGCCCAATTTGTGCTTCCTGGCTAGGCGAGTGTATAGAAGATGCGTGTTTGACCGAGTTCCGCTGCTTACCAGTATGTGCGTTCTGTGTGTTTGCCATGACCGAATACACTACTTAGCGTTTGGCGGAAATTGATATCTCCCCCGTGACGGTGCTTTCGGATGCACGAACGGTAAGTCTGCGCTCAGTGGCAGTGTGCATGTATACACGTGCATACACCAGACTGTAAAAAGTTCAGAAAGAATGTTTCAAGAGCATGCTGCTTTACCGTAAACACCCTGTGCTTCAGGATGCTCTTTATGCGTGTTGGCATTGGAAAAAATTGCCTTTCCTTCAGTACGTACACCCACCCCACGTCCCGTATGCATGCTTACTCAAAAGCCCCAGTCTGTAAAAGCATGGTCGCACTGATGCACCACAGCGTTGGATGGGTTGCAGTTATATTAAGCGCTTTTAAAGCGCATAGACGAGGCGGATAGGCCCAGAAGTTTGTAGCATCTCCAATGTGTTTATAAACTTGTCGACAAATTCCCACGGTGCATTTTAAGAGGAATTGGTCTTCAATGAGTCGTTGTCGGCACGTACTCTCTTTGACGAAGACCATTCCGTGAAGATCCAGCTGCTGAGTCTTGTTAACCGAGGTTGGTTGGCTTATGGGTAAGCCAACCAACCTCGGTTAACAAGACTCACTTGCAGCTTTCTCCTATGCTGCATACGTGAACGAAGCAGCGCCATAATTTAAAAGGATTTTGCAGCCCAAGTTCGAAATACTTTACAATGCGTTGACGTAAATCATATTTTCTTCCGGCGCTGTGCATCGACGTGCGTGTTAAGCTATTCGTAGGCCCGATTGTTCGCCAGACAGGCTTCGCACAGAGAAGGCTCCCCTTTCATCTGTCGCTCAGTTCAGCGATTTATAATCGTCAGTATAACGTAATGAAGAAAGTTACTATCAGAGGCAGCCTGACAATTTTGTAGAGAATACAGAAGGAACAAACCACTTCGCTATGCTGTTTATGCACGCGTCATGAACTATGGCATATTAGGCAGTGAGACTTGTGGGAATGGGTTTTCGACGACCTGAAAAACTGATAGACGCCTGCAAAATCGGCAATAATTGTAATACTATGTTTGAACAAAAGATGTTAGGGACCCCGAATGGCCGTTCGACCTATGTTTCTTGCATTGTTGGGCGCTCACATACGGCGTGAGCACACCAGGTAAAGTAAATTGAAAAACGTGTCTTTTATGAGACCACAGATATGGACATTTTTGGCGGTGGAAGTAAAGCATCAAACCTGCAAAAGAAACGCATCGTACTAAAAATGTTTTTTGGACTGTCTTTAAACGACAAGCTGTAGCATCAGTGGCTGGCTAATGCTTATTATCGACTCCAACTAGCGTGTAATATATTGGGCAGCGATTCCGCGCACTACCAGGCAGTTAGTTCTATGAGGTGCACGTGCGCCCCGGGGCTATATGCTAAGACGCTGCTGCGGAAGCCTCTTTGTTTGAGGCGAAACAGCTGTACGCTGTCATAAAGCGAATCCGTTGGAAGGTAGGGTGTTATGTGACCTCTCAATATATGGTATGGCATGATACAACGTTTGCGCTTTCTCCTTTGTCGAGAAACGATGCGCATATTCATATATAACGAGTTCGACTCTGATAGCATATCTGACCGGGGTAACCCACCAAGCCTTATGTATATGTGCATGGAATCAGATGCCAGTCGGCTGTGCGGATTTAACCGCAGAGCCTATCTCTGTTCGGTTGTCGGTGCACTGTTGGAACCAAAAAAAAGAGGTAGTAACCCTCGGTGCGCAGAGAGGGGCAGGCCAGGTCGAAGCCTGTGCCAGTTCGCAACAGGCATTGAGGCTGCGATAAATATCTGGTTTCCTAGACTGTACGTTTCTTGTGACCTTTTGTTTTCTCCTTACACTTTTCTGGAATTGGGCATCTGCGATAGCTGCCCTTCATGTATTGCTCGATCCGTGTGCGGTCAAACACTTTGAAGCGTCTCCCACTTAGTTGTACGGATATTTTGCCATGGCGCATACTTGGGGCTCCGACTGTGCTGTTACTTGGTGATCCGGAGAGAAGACGCTTCATGAAACACTGGCCGCATGAGCTTGACCGGCCGACGCTTGTGTACACCAGGCGGTGTGCACCGTCTGCGGCGCTGCGACGTCGATGATTTTGGTAGACTTGCTGTTTTTCCCTGCACGCCGCATTCGCCGCTTCTCTGCTGCGCCTGTCACTGTGCACGTTGTCTACTAATGTTCGTCCGCTCGTGTTACTGAATGCAATGTTGGTTGTTGACGTCCTAGTGCACCGTTTTTCTGAATGTTGATGCGTACGAGGTCTAGAAGGAACTACACCCAGATGAATCTCGTGCGGGCTTCAACACAGGCTCTCCATAGATGATTCTGCCGCCGCTTCTCAGTTGGCTTATACGCTGGTGTGTGCGAGTGAATTGTTTTGTGAATTACTTTAGTGCGCCAGAAATTTGGTATAGGCTGGGAAAGGCCAGCTGATGCTCCTTATCAGGCTCTTTGGGCTCGGAGAGCCCTACTGAGTCTCCTGAGCCAGAGATTTTTTCGGCACGGGAATGCTTTACTGCGTAAAGCCGTGACAACCCTCTAGAAGCAGAAGCGCAGCATCGAGATTGTTTTTTGCGTGCTACATAACCCTTAAGTGAGCTTCATGGATTAATAACGGCACGCAAGGTGCGTTGTGCAAAGTATTGCCGCCTTGGTGTCACGCGGGGTTGAATGTGTCCCGAGCTTCTCTACAGTTCCGTATATTCAGATTGTACGTTTTGAGAGGGCTCGATTTGATATAGTCTAGACTTTGCGGGTTACGATTGCTGCGATGCGCCCAGCGTTCGTTCCGTTTGAAACGGGAGGTGCTTGCAGTCACGCTTTTGAATGCTCTCTAGACGACGCAACTGCCTTATTTCATAACTGCATTTGCGGCAATGCAGTGCTTGGCGATGCGAGGTTGGGTTGCTGCATTCAAGGCGTGATTGAGAATTCGCAGCTCTCACGTGTGTTTGCTTGGTAGGGATTTCTTGGATGGTGGAGGGGCGCGTGTCTTGCCCCTCTATGGGGATGACGCCTTTGCTACGTTTAGTCCCGCCGGCTCATGACATTGGCCCCGTGAATGGATTGCTTTCTTCTGAGAAGGAAGGCTTCTATTATTAAGGCCCTCCCTCGCTCAAAAGCGCAGACGCTGCACTAAGGGTCGTTGCCACCCGCCTATACGCACCAGGCGTGACACCAGGCCTGCTTGTAGTTAAAGGGGCCTCTGCCAAATTCTCGTTACAGGCTGCTAGCCGGCCTTTCCTTGGTTTCCTTGACGTGTTCACTCGGTGCTGCTGCTTAGAGCGTTTCGTGCATTGGGTGTCTGAACAAACATGTGCAATCATAATGCTCAAGCGCATAAAAAACCCGATCTCCTCAATCCGGAACTCAAATGCTTGTACGAGTGCGCAGGTTCCGGCAGGAGTGCCGACCTCGAAAAACTGTATGCTTGCGGTGAGCGCATCTTAACTAGAAGTGGAAGTTCCTGTTAATCGTGTTTTGCAGGCTCCCCTATCCCCACCGTTCTTAGCCCCGGGCAAGGTTGCAAGGACAGTGGTCAATTTGCGAGTGCTCCAGTGACAGCGAGACGCTTTCCTGCTAGAGATTTTATGTTGTTGCAGCCTGGTCAACACAAATATCGCAACCTTCGCAGGTTCGGAGCATGCAAGGGCTAAACTGCAATATAATACCGCTGAGCGTTCGTTTGAATTCCCACATTGACTGGCTAACCGCATTGATTGTCGCTAGGTTCCGCTGTATATACGCTTTCGCTCCGATACGCTTGACACGCATAAGGACCGTTAATAGCATCAAAGCTGTTGCTATACTTGTTCTGCGCGGGGCACAGAGAGTCGACGAAGGCAGCTAGGGATATTGCTTGTACGATTTCTTGTGCCGTACAGCAAGTATGTATTCCGCCTTTGTAGCCGCGTATCGTTATGGTGCATCCTGCGTTTGGCTCTCAAGCATCCTGTTCTTTTAACGTCGCGGCATACAAGCACAGCTAAAGGCGGAGGTAAAATTTCCCCTTACGTCATTCTATTCAGGGCAGTGACGCAAAACTACAGCCCCCCTTGAGCGACCGCGCGTACGGGTTTGGAGGTCTTCGGAACGTTTGAGAGACGTGGACCATCTGTTAAGGGCTGGCAACACCAACGTTTCGTGCTGGCATGAGCACCGTGCGAACGCCATACTGATATTGGCTTGAAGGGCACCTTCGTAACTGGC